>JANTPZ010137505.1:0-14189 GCA_025593235.1 Vachellia pachyceras
AAAGCAAAGTAAAGGTAGCAAGACTACTAATCTCCCCTTATGTTTATGAAAATGAGTTGTGAATGTTACATGAACTTTTATGATGATTAAAGTGCATGATTTGTGTATGAAATGTGACTTTTATGCTATGTCCATATGCTTGATAAAGTGTAGTTTGATGTGTCACATACTTATATGATCATACACATGCATCAAAGTTATGTATGCACATTCACAATGTTTTGATTATGTAGTTTTGCTATTGAGATTCCCAAATCTCATTCCCCACCAACTAACCATGTAGGTGGAAGCTCAAGCAAGGGTAAGGAAAAGATTATTGATGCATGAAGAAGTTGCTCCTTGCTTGCATGATTTTGTGTAAATATATGAGTTGCTAACTCTCTTGAAGTTGTTGTTGTGGTTGTAACCTTAAACCTCTACACAAAGTAATATGTGGATGTGTGATGATGCATGCATGAAAATGGGCTAAAACTAACAAGGAATGGTAAGGGAATAATCATTCATTTTAGAGGAGAGTTAAGGAACCAAAAAGAGGTTTTGGTGCATTTTAACAAAAATTGGTTTTCAAAGTTGAAGGGTTCCAAAGGCCCTAAAAAATGAATTTGTTTCACATGGGAATTAAAAATAGAAAACGAGCTCCAAATGAGCTGAAACTTTCCAGTCAGAAACTACACATCCTGAGATTTAAAATGATATAAAGTTTGCGAAATTGGGATGTGTATTTTTTAGAGATATTATTTTCCAAAATTTAAGTTTAAACTGGAAGTTGACCATTCAAATAGTGCGTGATTTTTAATAAACTGATTCAAATGGATAAGTTTTTGGATCGATGAGTATTTTTCCCCTATATATCACTTAATAAGGAAAATTTAGAAATTGGAACCACTCAAGTTTGATTTTTCTAGAATTAATTATGATTTTTCAAAGTTGGGCCAGAAATCACGAAAAGTGACCTGTGAACAGTAACGTTTTTTTCTGTTTTTGAAAATTCAAGTTCACAAATTTTTGGTCAAATTTTGATAACTAAGGCCCAAGAGTGGTTCAAAAGTGATATCATATAAATTAATAGGGGTAAAATAAGAGGTGTTACACTTGGTGGTATCAGAGCCCAAGGTATTGCTTATGGGCCCACAGTAAAAGTTTTTGGACAACTTATGTCCGTTGTGGCCCATAGGGGTATTTTATGAATTGTTTGTCATGATGCTTAAAATATGTTAAGTACTTTTACAAGTTTGGCTCTTGCTTTAATGAGTGATATCTAGTTATGCTTTGGATCTATGTATATGAAAGCCAAACATGAATATTAATAGTACGGAGGTTACGCAATCCCTAAATTCTAACCCCGAGAAGAAAGCGTACGCCGCATATACCCCGGAAGTCAGTATGCATTCTGAGCCGTAAGTCAACTAACGTGTGATCTTAGAGGATAGCTTAGAGGACTTCATTGAAGTGGATAATTTAGGTCCAAAGATAGAAATTCTTTTTCTCTGAAGAAGATGATAAGGGCTCAGAGATAGAGTCACCCTTGACAGAAGAAGAGGATCCAGAGATAGAGATATTTTTCTCCGAAGAGGATGGTGAAAGCGTTCCAGAGAAGGAACCATCGAACAGGTGGTCTACGGCTATAGAGTTGGCTAAGGGCTCGAATGTAGCAATGGAAACCGAGACAGAATCCGAGGCAGCGGTAATGCCTTTGAAATGTTGGTTTTCAAAGACAAAGGGTTCCAAAGGCCCTGAAAAATGAATCTGTTTAACGTGAGAATTAAAAATAGAAAACGAGATCCAGTTGAACTAAAACTTTCCAGTTTAATAGTAATCATCCTAAAATTTAAAATGATATAAAGTTTGTGAAATTTGGATGTGTAGATTAGGAGATATGATTTTCCAAAGTTTAAGGAAAAAACTGGAAAAACTGGAAGTGGTCATTTGGACAGCACATGATTTCGCAATAAACTGATTCAAATGGGCAAGCTTTTAGGCCAATGAGTATTTTTTCCCCTATAGTTCACTTAATAAGCTAAATTTAGAAATTGGAACCACTCAATTTCGATTTTTCTAGAATTAATTATGAATTTTCAAAGTTGGGCCAGAAATCTGGAAAATGGGCCAGTGAACAGTAACATCGTTTTTCCGTTTTTGAAAATTTCAAGTTCACATAAAAAGCCCAATTTAAGTTATCCAAGGCCCAAGAGTGGTTCAAAAGTGGTCTAATAAAAGGATATAGGGGGAAATATGAGGTGTTACATAAATAACCAGGCGCAACTCAAAACCACGAAAATAGGCGTGAACACACAGTTCACGAGGGTAAGTAACCAATAGGCGCGGCTCGAGACCACGAATAACAGGCGTGAGTTAACACTTACAAATAACATGCAAGCTCGTAATTATCCATGGTGCACTAAAGACTAACAGTACTGCTGTTAGTAACCATCGTTCTGTATTCAATCCACTCAAAACCATTTTCAAGCATGCATGCATGGGATCAATTTTTAAATCATCATTAATGGTAAAACTATTTTGCAATATTTCATAACAAGGATCCCATCATGAAAGTTTACAAGTAATATCTGAGACTATGTTTAGGCATGCATGGAGTACATATCATTTGAACGTAATTTCTTTTCACCATCTCCATGCATGAAATAACAGTAACAATCAAATCCTTCAAATGATGCAATGCTCAAAATGCCAAAGTTTATATTTCAACTTTTGCAGTAATAAATATTTCAAGCTTTCCTTTCAATTGCATAAAATGAATATTCAATATAAATACAAATTTATAAATCTTACTCTTTGAATATTAAATAATTTTGATAAATTTCCATCATTAATAAAACTATGCTTAAAATGCAATAATTGAATTAAAAATGTGAAATATCGTAAAACACACTTTATAAAAAATTATAATGGGATGCTATTCACTCACCTATCATGTTCTCAACATATAACTTATTTCTTTCCTTTAGCTTCCAATTCTTCTTCCTTTTCCTTTCCTAACAATAATATATACAATATGTTCAATCAACATTATTATGCTTCTAAATTTATAATAATCTTCAAAAAACATAACTCATTCTATAAAACTCAAATATAGTGATTCAAGCATCCATTTAAAGCTCTCTACATCCTATTTTATAGAAAATTAATGTTCACAATTTATCATCAACCCAGATTCTAAAATTAGTGCTCCAAAGTACTGCTTATTTGCTAACTTTTCCATATTTTCAGATATTAAAACCAAACTTTGGTAGCCCATAACCAATAATCTACTTATCTAAATATTGCATTCTATGACTCAATTTAAAGAATATCAAGAGCACTATTTTCTTGTCAAATTTCATGGTCAACAAGGACCAATTGGCCAGTTTAAAACGTACTCAAAGTAAGCTGCCTCATCAGAATAATTCTATCTTTCCAGTTTTCAAACCAATTTGAAAAATTCATAACTTACACTATACTCATCCAAATAATATGTTCTAAGACTTATTTTAAAGCTTAAGATATGCACTAAATGCTCACAAAATCTCAGGGGCAGATGGTACCATTAGCTATAACTTTACCGCTCATGAAACCAGAGACTCAAATAAACCATATACTCAATTTTTTTTCATAACTTTAAATGGTACCACATTTGGTAAACCAGATTTTTTCCCAGCACTAATACAAGCTTTAAACGATTTGGACAGTAACCATTTTATTCCACAACATATCCTTCATTCACAACTAATACCTTTAAGTAAAACACATAAAATCACAAGTTTAACATATAGCCACCTCAACAATCACAGACTTATGGGTACAATCCATACCTTACATTTCTAATATGTTCTTTGGTAAATCCTCTCATTTCGAAAGAGCAAAAGATCTCTCTCTCTGTTCTGTGTTTTTTTAAATATAGTACCCTGTTCGGTAATCAACAAGGCAAAACAACATAGTAATTGCAGCCACCCAACTCCACACAACCATCTTCTACATCTTCCGTATTTTTATTCGATCATTCCTTATTCAAAACCAAGGTTCAATCACTACCAAAAAATAAAAAATTAGCAAGGAAATTTAGCGACGACTTTGATATTTCTCTCTAAAGAGTTCAATTAGCGAGGAATTTATTGGAACTATAATATTCCTCTCTAATTTCTAAATTAGTGAGGAAAATTAGCGATGACTTAGATAGTCCTCTCTAAGTTACACAATTAGTGAGGAATTTAGTGAAGAATATTTCATTGAGCTTTATTTGTATTAGTTTTCTACTTGAATTTCCAGAGTCTTAGAGTCAATTTTAGCCCATACATGACCCTTTTGTGCTTAATTTGAGATTATGAGTTGTTGATTTGGATTAGTGTGATTTTGGGTACATATGCCATGAATAATGATGTTATTGTGCCTAAATTCCATCATGAGCAAATGATACTGCCAATATTTGCTATTTCATTTCAGGAACTCTGTACAAAAGGCAAGAGGAAGCAGCTCTGGAGAATTTCGTCGCGGCGCAATTCAAAGTTCGCCACAGCCAAAGTTCAATCAGCAGGCATGAAGTCTTGGGAGAGGTTCACCGCGGCAAATATCGTGCATCAGCACCGGATTTTTACTCCAGATGGAAAATAACCCGACCTAGCTTTAGAGATCCGACCCAGAACGGTTTTATCATGCCATTTAGGTTATTTTCGGGGGAAGCTGGAGAGTGGGGGAAGGAGAGCAAATGAGAGATGAAGAGAGGCAGAGACCACATCCACATTCCATTTTCTTCACCTTCCACATATACTAAACCCTACTTCCTCCATTTCCTCACCATCCATCCATTTATCATGCCTCAATCATCCATACGGAGCTCGATTCCATCATCCATGAGGAGCTGAGCATCTCCATCCTCTTGAAGATGAAGTGAACCGGAGTTTGAAGTGCCGAAAGGGGAGTATTTACTTTCAATCTGTATTTACATTATAGATTACTTGGATTCCAAGTTGGACTTTGTAATTTGTATGTTAATGTTTGGTCTCGGTCGAGCCAAACTTGGATTATTATGTATTGAGTTGTTTTGTGATTGACAAAGTAGAATGTAGTTCATTTTGCTTATTCAATGAAATCTTGTTATTCTCTTCTATCATCCTAGTTGTGCATGGTTTTAGAGTCAACAATGTATGGAGTTGATTTTGTCACTTTGTGATTTCTGTACACACAATAAGTGTTATTAAATGATTTCATGGAATGGAGTTCATTTCATGAGATTTCTGACCTAGCGAGTTGTTGGGGTTTTTGATTACGAAATTTAATGCAAAAGTCGATAGTTTCCCTAATCCTTTACGAACTATGATGGCACAATTTATTTTCAAGATGAAACCCCCATCACATACCCTTTTCACATTCAAATCTGCCTTTACTCTCTTTCTCACCAGAAAATACCAAAAACAAGTTTTATTTTGTAATTAGTTTAGGTACATAGCATAACTTGATTTAAAAACTGATTATTGGTACGCAATAGTAGCTTCCGAAGAGAACGACCCTGGGGTTGTCCCTGTACAATCCTTGGAAATCACAATTAATATTCCTGATCCATTTTCAAGACTAACCAACTACCTAAGTTTACAATTTGTGGCTTAGTTAGATCAAGAATTTGGCGCCATTACCGGGGAAGCTAAGTGCCATTAGTTATTAGATTGTGTTTTTGTTTGTTAGTTTTGCATCTTTGTTCATCGTATAAGATTAGTTTATTTATATCTTAGCATTGCATAGTAGTATACACTTGTTTCTGCTGCATTCTGCATAATATTCGCATTTTCGCCGTGATGCATGTGAACTTTCACAGAGAAATTCTTCTCGGGTGTTATGCGCCGCGACCAAATTTGAATTTCACCGGGACTAAACTTGCAATTTTGACTAGAGATTCCTCTCGGGAGTGGTGCGCCGTGACCAAAGTTCATTTTCGCCGCGGCCAACAAGCTAAATCTTAATTTGTTTACCCTCTCGTGTACTGTTCACCGCGACGTAAATCAATTTTCATCATGGCCAAACTTTGCTTTTCACACTTCATTCATTTCATTTTCAATACTTATATACTTTCAAATCATAGATACCTTTCATACATACACATTCATACAATCACACACCTTTTTCATTCATTTTGAGTTGTTTTAGTTTACTCCTGCTTTGAAGTTTTCCTTTATATGCCCAGAAAGAATCAACTTGAACCTTTTAACCCAGAAATTGAGAGAACCTTGAGAGAAAGGCGTAAGGTTCAGAAAAGAAAAAGGGAAAACTAAAGTAGTGAGAGAATTAGGCGTAGAAGTAGGAGAGTCTAGCGTAGAAAAATAGTTAATTTAGGAAATTCTTCTTTAGAGAATATTATGTCTGAGAATTAACCAAACCCCGAAAACAAAAACATAAATGAAAATAGACAGGGGAATGGTAATGGAAGAAATGGCGAAGAAGAATGAATAGGGGATAATAACGGGAATAACATAAGAAGAACCATTAGAGAAGCCACGACCTCTGATGTTAAGTATGATCCATTTACTGCTGCTTGCCCAAATTATGATGTGAATTTTGAGTTTAAAGGTTTATTAATTAATTCTCTTCCTAAATTTCATGGCTTGCCAGAAGAGGATCCATACATCCATTTGCAGTCATTGTCGATGATTTGCCAAAGCATGAAACCAGTCGGAGCCTCGCTTGACCAAGTACTATGGAAGGTATTCCACCTATCACTGGAAGGGAAGGCAAGAGAATGGTTCATGAGTCTTCCGAGGCATGTGGCAAATGCCGATCAAAGTTGGGTTAATCTGAGGAAAGCATTTTTGGAAAAGTATTTCCCAACATCAAGAAATTCATCAATGAGGAAATAAATCTACTCTGCACGCCAAGAGTATGATGAATCGTTGTATGATTATTGGAATAGATTTCAAAACCTTCTTTCAAGATGCCCTCACCATCAAATACCGGATGAGCAGCTGGTTCAATTTTTTATGATCGGTTGAAGAGCCAAGAAAAAGGAATGTTAGACGCAGTTGCTGGAGGTTCATTAATTGATTTAACCGCCGAAGAAGCTTAGGAGCTTATCAAGAAGATGGCTTTGAACCATCAACAATATAGTGTAAGAGACACTAGGGCTGCCCTTGAAATTGGAAATTTAAGTGCTCATAATAGAAGAATGGACACCCTAGAATCAAAGGTAGATCCTTTGGAAAGTAAAGTCACATCCCAATTGTCTCTTATCACTGCTAAGTTGAAGAACTTAAATGCTAATAAATCACAGCCATCCATGGATTTAGCTGCTCCAAGTTGTGAAACTTGTGGGTCAGTTATGCATATTTCAAGTGTGTGCCCAAGCCGATTCGAAGAATTTTCTACAATGTATCAAGGGAGACCAAACCAGAAACGGGATCCCTATTTCAACACATACAATGAGGGTTGGAAATCTAACCCAAAGTTCAGTTGGAGGGCTGAAGAAGCCAATGCTCAGAGATTTCAAAGGAATGTAGGAGCTGGACCTTCTAACTCCAACATTCAAAATACGCAACAAGACTTGAGTGTGCCACCAAGAAAGATATGAATCAGCTACTTCAAAACATGTTGGTGCTACTCAAGGAAGAGAAGGCTTCCACCGCCAACCAATTCAATTCGCTTGCCTCACTTATTTAGAAGGATTCTTCGAAGAATGACGCGAGATACAATTCTTTGGAGAAGAGGATGGAGCGGTGGGAAACCAAAGACGAAAACTTGAACTCCTTCGTCACTCAACTTTCCAACAATTTGAGTAAACAACAAGCAAGGAGTGGTGGCTCCATACCCTCGAATACCGTCATCAACCCCAAGGGATTAAATGCAATCAATTTGAGAAGTAGTAGGCAAGTGAGATTTGATGATGAAGAAGAATATGAGAAAAGAGAATAGGCTAGTGAATTTGAGGAGACTCTACAAGCTGCTGAAAAAGAGAAGAGGAGTAAGAGCACAAAAGAAGAATTGTTGTTGAAAAGAGAGAGTGCCTCACCATAACAAAAAGAAGAAGAAAGAATAGTTTTGGAGTAAGGGACAATGAGCAAGAGCAAGGAAAGAAGCAAGCATGGTTCTACCTTGTCAAAAGGTAAAGATGTAAACATTCATGAACTTCCTTTTCCAAATTCATACTTGATGAATAAAAAGCTTACTGAAAAGAATAGTGAAAAGGAAGTTTATGATTTGTTTAGTAAAGTAGAGGTGAACATACCATTGCTTGACTTAGTTAAAAAGGCCCCTAAATATGCTAAATATCTCAAGGACTTGTGCACAAATAAAAAGAAATTTAGACCTAATAAAAGAGTCCAAGTAAGCTCCAATGTTTCAGCCTTA
The DNA here is from genome assembly GCA_025593235.1 of Vachellia pachyceras. NCBI lineage: Eukaryota > Viridiplantae > Streptophyta > Magnoliopsida > Fabales > Fabaceae > Vachellia > Vachellia pachyceras. The sequence goes on from JANTPZ010137505.1 coordinate 8,323, forward strand.
TTTAAACCACAACTTCCTGTGAAATGTCAAGACCCAGGATCTTTTACCATCCCTTGCACTATAGGAAAAATAACCATAGGGGGAGCGTTATTAGATCTAGGGGCTATGATTAACGTGATGCCAAAGTCGGTTTATCAAGCCCTAGGGGTCAAGAACTTGAAGCCTACATCCGTAGTACTCCAACTAGCGGCTAGATCGATTAGGTATCCAGATGGGATAGTTGAGGATATTCTTGTAAAGGTGAAAGACTTAGTTTTCCCTGCTGACTTTTATATGCTAGATATGTCTAGAGAATCCATTAGCGAGTCCACCTTGATTTTAGGAAGACCCTTCTTGAGAACTGCTAATACTATTATTAGCATGAAAGAAGGAAGCATATCAATGGATGTAGGGGAGAGTAAGATCAATTTTAACATATATGAGGCTATGAAACATCCGTATGAGGATTATTCATTGTTGAGTGTTAATGCCCTGATGTTGTGGTAGATGATGCATGCGCTAAATTTGAAATAGAAAATGAACTAGCATGTTCACATCTTTATTCATGTGCACCATTTGATGATAAAGATTTGAAAATTCCTCTTAAACCCTCTGATCCCCCATTTCGCTCCTGTGAAACCATTGAAAAATGCACTCATGTTGTATCGGTTGATAGCACACTTTCATTGCCATACACACATTTTGTAAAACCAACCGATGAGTGCATGAATACCTTTCCCTATATAAACAGTAATGACACCTCCGGGAGAGGTATTTCAATTTGTTTATACCTTATTTTGATGATAACAAAATTATGATAAAAGATTGCAAAATGATTTCAGAATCCAAGTTTCAAAAGTGTTGATCCAATACTTCATGAAGTTACTCGAGTGTTTTATCAAAGTGTTGACAGTACTCGAGCACTAGAATTCAATACTCGAGCACTGCATGTTTTAAACTTAAGAAAATTCAGTGCTCTCAGTTAACACTCCAAGTATTGACATGAAGTATTGTCAATACTCGAGTGTTGTAATGTTATACTCGAGCATTGTACTCTGAAAATGAGTTTTTGAACAATACTCTGAGTGAACACTTCAAGCATTGGCATAGAGTGTTGCCAATGCTCGAGTATTGCAAGTCAGTACTCGAGCATTAGGCTAAAACAATGTTTAAAAACAATGTTGTCATGAAGTACTGCAAGTGTTAGCTGACAGCAGAGCCAATACTCGAGCACTAGGTTTACAGCACTCGAGTATTGGGGTTTTTGAAAACACTTCAAGTCAATACTTCAAGTACTGGCTGAAAGTATTGCCAACACTCGAGCACTAAATTTCAGCACTCAAGTGTTGACCATTGTTCTCAACACTGTCAGATAACACTTCCAGCATTGGCTAACAGCATAGGCAACACTCGAGCACTGCATTTGTAACACTCGATTGTTGAGACTTTTGACAGTGCTGTCAAGTAATACTTCAAGTAAAAGCTTCCAGCAGAGACAACACTCGAGCAGAGACAACACTGCAAGTATTGACTGCCAGCATTGCTAACACTCGAGTACCAGCTTTTCATCACTCGAGTATCAGGCTAGAAATTTTCACTGTTCATCAATACTCTATATCAATACTTCCAGCATTCACTTCAAGTGTTTCCAACACTCGAGTATCATGATTTCAGCACTCGAGTATTATGATTTGTCAAAATTATTTTTCATCACTTGCATAGAATACTCGAGTATTCCTAGAAAGTGTTATTAACACTCAAGCACTGAGATTTATCACTCGAGTATTTGATTCTTTTCATAACACTCTCACCTAACACTCGAGTATCACATCAAAGTATTGAACTTCTCTGTGAAATTTTATGAGCAACACTCGAGTATCAAAATCTCTCTCACTGACAGGTTTATGTCTGACACACTCAACCTACGCTGCTCACCTACTTTCCTTATTTGTGTAACGACATTTTGAATTCTGATTGCCCTCATAAATGCAGGAGCTCAAAACATTAAATAAGGCAAGAAGCACAGGGTATGGTCCAAGACTCGGAGATTTTAACGTTCTTCTGCAACCTTCAACCTCGACTGACTCAAAAAGCATTTAATGCCATTAATGAAGAAGTTGAATGGTCGATAGTGAGAGTAACGGATAGTAAATGAAGTCTAACGGACATTTAAGACTCTCTCAACTATAAAAGGACCAGCATTTAATACAGAAAGAAGAAGATTGAGATTCTGATCATTCAAAGCTATATCTTTGCACTTTCTGTAATCTTTTCAATAAATCTTTCTGAGCTACAATATTAGCCATCCACTCTTTTAGAGAGTTATCTGAGGTCAAAATATCTTGTAAACTTGTGAGAAACTCAAGAACGGGATCTTGAGTAAATTGAGCTGAAAGTGAGTTAGAAAACAGAGGGTGTTATACTTTGTTATAGTGAAAAGAGAAAGGGGGAGTGAATCCCAGGTTGTAAAGGCTTGCAAAGCCTGTTCTATTTCTTATAGTGGATTTGGAAATCTTGAGGGTGCCCTGAGGACTGGACATAGGTCAAGGAGACCGAACCAGGATAAATCTTTGTGTTCATCTTCCTTCTTCAGTCTCGGTGACTTTGTTCTTATCCTTGTGTTTTAATTTGCAATTTTTTATTTAAGACCAATTCACCCCTCTTGGTCAAATCCTGTTCTAACATTTGGTATCAGAGCCAGGTCTCTTGTTTAAAGAACTTAACAGTTTCAAGAGAGATCCATGGCAGGATTTGGCGAACATGTTATTGCAGATGGAGCTTCAATCACCAGACCACCAGCATTCAACAGTCAAAAATTTTCTTTCTGTAAGATAAAGTTTCAAAACTTTATTTTAGCCACTGATTTTGATCTTTGGGATGTTTTTGAAAAAGGAAACATTGTGCCCATGAAGCAAGACAAAGATCAACTGGTTCCTAAGCCAAAAGCAGAGTTTAATGATAAGGACAAGAAGAAGATGCAATTAAACAGAAAAGCTGTTCTAATGTTGCAGGCTGCACTGAATGAAGATGATTTCTTTAAGGTCTGCACACTACCCTCAGCAAAACATATGTGGGATGCACTGGAAATCACATATGAAGGCACTGGAAATCACATATTTCTTTTATTTATTTATTCTATTTTTTAAATATTTAAATATTTATATATATAATTACTAGTAGTTGGCGTGTGCAGCATATGTACCTTTTTCTCTCAAACTTCACGTCAAAAAAAAAAAACCATCCACCTGTAACATGTCATATCCAAAAAAATGATGAAATAGATATTGTGTGTGTTATGCGTGGGCCTCTTGTTTAAAAAAAATTTCTTGTGGCAAGGATGCATATTTATGTGTGTGAATGTGGGTAGCCATTTTCCTTGGTTCTAAAGAATAAATAATAAAACTAATGGACGGAAAGCCACGGCAGTGGCATGGTGTGTGTATGTATTAATGTATTGTATATATAATAATACATATAATAAATATATATATAATAGAAAAATACATAGTAATATATATTATTATACGTGTTTTTTTAAATATGTATATGATAAAATGTTAAATTGAAAATTTATAATATAATTATATAACTATTACAAATACCACTTTTTTTGTTATTATTATTCCGTTCCTTTCAAGCAACCTATAAAATTATGGAAATGTGGTGTAGAGGGTAGTCTTGGACATTAGAGTGTCATCGAAGTAATTTTAAAATAGGTCAAATTAGTATATTGATAGAAATTTATGTGTGTAATTTTGTAGACTCTCATTGAGAACTTTGAAGTGACTTTTGTGTGCTACTTGGAAGCTAGGGAGTAGTAGGTTCTCTGTATATTCTTCCATATATTTGTGAACTGCATATAATTAAATTGTGATTAAACTATATTTTACGCATGTTTGGACTGAATTATGTAGATGTAAATATTTAAAGTTTTCAATATATAATTTTGCATGAAAATTTTTATAACTTTCATGGTGTTGCATTGTACTTGGGTTGGAATAAGGAGGAAAAATCTGTGTGATGAGATTTTTATCACGTGATAAGCCATCACTCGGTGAACAATAGATGTCATTTGTTTGGGCCCTTTACCCGTGTTTTCCTTTAACCAGGATTGCATTGGAATTATGGAAAATGTGACGCCTCCTTGGTTTTCTTTCAAGGAGAGGGGTCATAGTCCAGACTTGATCTCTACACCTTTAATCGGGTGTATCTTAAGAAACTAGTGAGTTTGAGACAATCCAGTTACATGGATAAGTTTATGTTAGACTATGTGTTAGCCTATGGCTCCAGTCAGCGGAATAAGGATGGACGGTGGTATAAGGGTGGTTGCATATTGCATATTATGCATTACTTGTGATGATGGTTGTGAAAAAATATGAAATTGTTTATAGGATCCCTACTCCAACACCTACAATGAAGGTTGAAAGGCAAATCCGAAATTCAGTTGGAGGAGTGAAGAAGCTAATGGACCTAATAGATTCCAGAGAGGTGGAGGAGCTGGGCCATCCGGTTCCAACATGCACCCTACCCAACAAGCCTTGAGTGTACCATAGAAAGAGGACACGAATCAGCTTTTGTAAAACATGATGATGTTACTTAGGAAGAGCAAGCTTCTACAGCCAATCAATTCAACTCAATTGCCTCTCTCACTACTACAAAGCAGACTTTTTGCTACTGAATTTCGCGTCCTTTTTCTTAAAAAAGGGAGTAAAAGGGGAGGCGGGAAAATATGCACGCCATATGGCGCCCTTTCTATGTAAAAACGGGCGCCATAGTGGAGGGCGCCACATTCTTTTAAAAAGGGCGCCATAGGGCGCACTTACGGTGCCCTTTTCAAAAGAAAGGGCGCCGTAGGGTGGCACCCTATTACCGCATTAAAAAGGGCGCCACCCTATGACGCCCTTTCTTTTAAAAAGGGCGCCGTAGGTGCGCCCTACGGTGCCCTTTTCAAAAGAAAGGGCGCCCTAGGGAGCCCTATGGCGCCCCGCCCTTTAATACCTCAGACCCCACCCCGACCCCCATTCTCTTTTCCCTCCTTCTTCATACCAGCACGTCGCCTCACAACAGCTCGCACGTCTCCTCCGCCGCTCCGTCGCACGTCGCCCGGTTTCCCCGCCAGCATCTCGCAGCCAGCGACCGATGCCGTCCGCCACTTTCCCCCGTCCGCCACCTCCAGTCCCTCGCGAAGCCCAACGCCGTCCGCCACTCTCCCCCTTCCGCCACTCTCGCCTAGCCTCTCTCGCTCATCTTCTTCACCTTTCTAGTTTGGTTACAGGTTCCATTCTTCCCCCATTCTACCATTTCGTTATACATGCATGTCTCCTTTTTAAGTATGAATGTGAATGTTTTCGTGCGTCTTGTTTTGTTTACATGCGTGTACTTAGCTACATGGATCTAGTTGTGAGCTTAAGTTTGAATCTTTGCTTGTCTTGAAGCGAATCTGACCGGAAAAAGCAACCATTTTCAAAATTTTAGGAAAGCTCACTTGTTTTTGTGATTATAGTTCGTGCGTATATGTGTATGATTATAGTTGCTTGACTTTACGAAAGCTCACAAATTTTAGGAAAGCTTTTTGTGCGTATATGTGTACAAAATCTGAAATTTACTTACTTTACTTTTCGTGCATATATGTGTATGATTTTGTGATTACTGTTTGTACGTATTTTATATACTTAGATTCATGTGGTTTAGGATGAAAAAAAAGGATTTTCACAAGTTTTCTGTTTGAGAATTGCCGTTTGTACGCCATTGAAATTGCTAATAGCCCTTTGTGAAGAATAAGAAATTTTAAAAAAAAATCCAAAAAAGGTGATAAATTCCAAAAAATTCCATGAAATTCCAAATTTGATAAATGTCTTATATATGTGTGCTAGTTAGTATGGAAATTT
>JANTPZ010137506.1:0-13856 GCA_025593235.1 Vachellia pachyceras
AGGTGAATATATATAGTTTCAACTCTTCATGTCGACTTGTATAGGGTTAATTAGATTGATGAATTGTGTTACTTTGCCACAAATGTACAATGATATTTGCTCAGTAAATGAAAATGACTTTTGTGTTTCTACAACAAGGACTTGGCTTAGGTAGATATATATGTCTAACTCTTGATAAATTTTATGTTTCTCCTCCACAATGACTTTTGATTATAACCCTGATATGTGTTAATGTCTGAACTTGATCTGGTGTATAAAATGTAACTGTAAGCTGAATCAGGTGGGGTTAATAAAATAGAAGAGATTTTTTTAAAAAAAAGAACATATGGTGCCCTATATAGTCTTATAGGGCACAGTAGCTCTGACCTACAGCAAGAGGCGCCATAGGCCCTAAATTTCTGCTCCCCTCACATTTACACCCCCCGAGAAAGGGCATCTATTGGGTTTAAAATAGGGCATAAAAAGTAGCTTTTGTAGTAATGTAAGATCTATGTAAATACACAACCAAAAAGTTGCCATAAAACTTGTAAAAACGCATGGGACTTTTTGTAGGTTTTTCAAGAGGCCTAAAAGTTCAAGTCTTGGTTTTTATGGTTCCTTAAACTTCTAAAATCCATCTCTTGGCTTTACCCTACACAAAACATCATTTTAAAGCTATTGGAACCATCAAAATGCTCAAAAACATAGCCTTTCTATTTTTTCCTTTAGCTTTGGACGAAAATAGCAAAAATAAGGAAAGGAATGGTTTTTCAACTTTGCTCATGAAACCATGTGTTTCCTTGCTTCCAAAACCACTTTTCTTAACTTTGATCTACTCAAACACACCATCCCTTAGACCAAAAGAAATTTGGGCAGCACCTCCCCATAAACTTGAGCTTCCTAAAAATTTTTTTTGGTGAACTAGTTTCCTAAAAATTTACAACAACACAAACTAACCAATAACAAGCAACAATCTATCTTTTACCCCTCAAGGAAGACCTTGCAACCATTTACTACTTTTAAAACCTTCTCTTTTCCATTTTCAACTCTTGAAGTCCTAGCCTTTATCCTCAAAAAGGGACGCTCATTCAAGGAACAACTCAAGAGAAGGTTGTAGTAGTGACAAACTTAAGAAAAGAGGGAGATTTAGTTGCAAGAACACTTTACCTTGTGTTATGGAAGCTTGGATCTTCTTTTTCTTTCGGGGAGTGAGTGTTTTCTAGAGAGAAGGGAGAGAAAATTTCAGATTGCAAGAGAGGGAGGGAGGGACGAAATTGTGAGGGGAAGAGAGAGGGATTTGTGTTTTACTACTTCCATGTAAAATGAATGCGTGGAGGATATTAAAACTTGGGGACCAAGTAGCAAAATATTTGATCCACATTGAGCGACATCTCCTTGTCTCATCCTAGCTGAAAAAGTGACTTTTCAAACCCCTTAGGCATCAGATTTTGTTGGTTGGCCTTTGCCCGGTCCAGTTACATGATCCGATGGCACGATTTTCTGTAAAGTAACCTTATTGCGAGTAACTACAATTTTATTTTTCCGAAGACTTTATCTCTCACGTAATGCCATTCCCTAGGCCTTCTTGCCTAGGTGGCATCACTTCCTAGCACATAACATCTCTGGTTTCCCGCGTAACTCGTCAGAATTTCTCGATTTGCGTACAACAACGTAAAACATGCTCCCGACAGCCAATTTGACTTAAGGACATGGAAAAATTCTATATTTTTCTCTGATTCTCCATTTTTTTCCGTTTCTCAAAATTCTTCCCGGATTTTCTGTAATTAATTTTCTAAGAAAATACTTTTTCGGGGCTTTCGGGCACTGTTGTTCTCCGTACTTTGAAACTGCCCGCACCGGACACCGGGTAATAATTTTATTAATTACTTTATGACTCAATTAAACTTTTCTCAGTTCAGGTCTCTAGCCTTTGAGAACTCCTGCTACATAAAAAAAATTAGTTCTCAGTCATCCTTAGCTCTGAAATCCCTTAATTACGAAAATGTCATTGCTTATCTTACTTTCCTCATAATTACCAAAATGCCACTACTTTTTCTACTTTTGCCGTAATTGCCAAAATGCCATCACTTTTTCTACTCTTCCTTAATTCCAACCTTAGCCTTGGTCAATTTTGATTTTTTTGTTAACTTTGACTTTGACTTTTTAGTCAACTTTGACTTTTTGTTGACTTTTAACTAAATTACTTTTTTTTTTGCCAACAACTAAATTACTAAAATGTCCTTATTATTTGATGACATTTTGTGCCCTACGCCTTATTATTCAAAATGACCATCTTACCCTTGTTATTAGGCCAAATGACCATTTTGCCCTTTGGTCATTTTTACTTAAAATTTTCAAGACTAGGGACTTAGTCGATTATCCTTTCTTGTCTATAAGCATTTTCCTTTTTATTTTTCTTATTTATGGGGCTCAAATCATTTCTTAATTCATCGTTTGGCCTTTATTTCTGTATACGAAATTTGGGATATTACAATTTGTCCTCCCGGAAGGGAAAGGGTGATGAAAATGGGGAACAAGGACGAACGAGAAAGGTCGATCTAGATATGGAAAGTGGAGATCGTGGGAGGTGGAATATGGTTTTCTTAGAGAAGCTAAGCAGATGGAAGGAAAGAGATGAACCGAAGAGAAAATGGAGTGATAGATGGGGTGGAGAGGACGATACTTCTTGAGAAAAAGAAAATGCAATGGCGTGACTAGGGAGGAGATGAATGAGAGTTCGGAGAGAGGGTGATGAAGAGATGACAGATTCAAAGCTTAGGCATCCAAGGGAGAGTCACGGGCTGCACCCCTCCATCCCTTCATGAAGTGATATGGCAGAAAAAATTAATTGCTTCCTCAGAATCCTGCGGAGACCAGTGCGTGCACTTGTCCAGTTCAGAAAAAAAATCTGTCTCTTCCCTTGCTTCCAGCTCACTCCCATCTAGTTGGTTGCTAACTAATTTATGTTTCAGTTGCTTCCTTTCCTGTTGCACACTGTTCCTTTTCAGTTACGTTTTGCACAGTGTTTGTTGATCTTTCCATCATTAAATCCTAATGTCCTACATATTAAACAAATACATTATATAATCTCATGAATTTAAAATAATAGCCATTTTATAAAATTCAAGGAGTGGTTCAATGAGTGATTAAATATATCAAAATTAGCAACTAATTCCTTTAATCCTTCATTGACGCAATTAACCTTTAATTGGTGTATTTACGCTCAATTAAGATATCAAGATGTCAATATTAGATAAAATTAGTTCCTATAAAATAGGGATTTATCATTCATTAGCTTACAAATGGCATGTGAAGCATTAGCTTTCAATTTGAAAATTGTCCTCGCTGCTGAGAATGCATTGGTTTTGTTTTGCCTTGATGAAATGAGCGCTTTGCTTCAACTTTGCATGAGAAAAGCTTGTTGTAGTGGTGGTAGATGCGTATGTACTGTTTAACTTCTTAAATGTTCCATATTCACATAATTTTCTACATCAATGGTTGAGTATAGTTGCTGCTTTGCAGACTCTGTTCTGAGGTTTTAAAATTGAACAAATACCCTCATATTATTGAATTTAGGGGATGGAAGTGATTGTATTAAATTATTTATTAGGATAAAAAAAACATACATGGCATCAATGTACTTGGTTTTGGATAGATGGATAGGGGAAAGTTTCTTACACTCTTTAATTTAAATTTTTGAAGTGCAATATAAGTAAGAAATCTGAAGTTTCTGATAGAGAAGAATAACTCTGGAAGAAGGAATTTGAGAGAAAGATAGGAGGGAAAGAGAGAAGTAGAAACAGAGGATTGAAGAGGGAGAAGTAGAGGGATGGCAAGAGAGAAGATCATTAAAGAGAGTTTTTGCTGAATAGTACTCTAACTTTCATTCACTCTAAATCCGATTATACATTTGGAACACCCCTATTTATAGGCTGATAACAACTCTTTATAGCTATAAGGTCTAATTACCTATGACTAATTCTTATAGCTGCCTCTAATTGACTCTCATAATTAAATTTGAATAAGTATTATGATTATACAGCAGTTTCTATGTCAGTTTAGAGAACTTAGTCTTTCTTTAATCTGGAAAAGGAAACCGTGATAAAGATCATATGAGGCAAAATATTTAGTGTGACTAATTCAAAGGGATTTCCATGCACCATACGTGATATCCCTAGCTCAATCCTTCCCTTTGCATGTTGTGTGTTCTTGGGGTGTTTACAAAGTGTACAACAATGAGCATGGTTATTTACATTCATATAATTGTGTGGGAGTTAGTTATCTTAGAAGATAGTTCGAATCTTAAAATAAGATGATCCAGAATTCATGGCCATTATAAGATGTTTTTGTCAAAATATATTCCTCTTCCTTTCTCTTGTTTGTGCTTTGACGTCTCTATTTATTATTGGAATATCATTACAAAGTACATTTTGTAATCATCCAAAGCATTTTAATTTTTGCATTCGTGTCCCTTTGTTTGCCTCTTCGAATTAAACAGTAGGAAGTGGTGGATGAGTTTAGAATGTTTTAAAGATTCAAAGATTTGTACACTCCTAACTAAACGTGGAGCGGTCTAATTTTGGGTTACTACAGCTATAGATTAACAATGTATAAGGCTTGTTTGCCTCTCATAAGGATATCCAAATGATGGCCATTTTAGTTTTGCATGAAGCATCTCTTACCTTTCATTCCTGTTCAGTCCTTTCCCTTTTGTTGTCAACCTAATCAAGCTCATCAGGTTGCTTTGTCATGGGAAACAAACCAGCAAAACAAGAAAGAGAAGATGTGATATTATTGAAGGTTGTCCCTCCTTTGGACCGAGCATATGTAAAATGGCTTGCTAGAGATGTTGCGAGAATCCACGACTTTACTCCTCAACGTGTTCGTGCTGTGAAGCCTCAAGATCAGTATGTTGAATACATGCAGTTCAATGAATGGCTGGATGTGAATTTAGATGATCCAGATCTTGTCCATTTATTCAGTTAGAGCGTTTATAACCCCAGTAGGAGGACATTTGTACTGTGCTTATTTAAAAAAAAGGTTGAAAACACCAAAAAGGAAACAGAGAGCCAGGATTTGGACCGAAGAAAGAAACAGACAGCCTGAAATTAATGCTTCATTGAGATTGCCGACACTGAATAGCCAGTCGAGTCGCGCAAATGTGACTGTTTTATATATTGCGTCCTCTGTTAGAATTAAGAGCTTGTTTTCACTGCACTAATATGCTTGAACTAATTGCATCTAAAGAAGGCCTTAAAAATTAAAATATACCTTAGTTTCAATCTAGTGAAGAAGTCGCATCAAATTGTTCAAGTCCTTGTCCTTTATGGATAGTGTTCAGAGTTTGGGTTTTCTACTCAGGTTGCCCATTTGCATGGGTTCCTAATTTTCTTTCTTTTGGAGGCTTTTGCACCATGACAAGTCAATCATTGCACTAAACTATATTATCTATAAATCACCTAATCTTTGTTGTTAAGTAGGAACTTAAGGTATATCATAAATGCGCTATTATAATTTTTTTACAATTTTTTTCCCAACAATCTCTCTGATCGATAGCTTAATAACCAGCCTTTAATGTCTAGTGTAAAAAGTTAATCCCTGATTGATAGCTTAATAACCAGCATTTAATGTCTAGAATAAAATGTTAGTCTATTAAAATATGGCAACCTAATGTTCAAATTCTCACATGAAGATATGTCTACATTCAGTGTTTAATAACGTCTTGAAAATGATTGCTTTCATAAGGATAATAATGATGTCCTAGATGATAAAATTTAGCTTCTGAATGATTCTTTACATATATAGGCATTTTCTTAAATATTGTTCATTAACATTGTGCCAAATTTTCTTTTGTGGCAAATTCACAATATTTCAATCTCACTTGTATGACAAATTTTAGATGGATTTTCTTGAAAAATTGCACAAGCATTTATTAGAAACATTTTTTTCAGATGAACATCTTGAAATTAAAGTTTAGTCGATTCCTTGAAGCTACAAAATTATACGGATATGTTTTTGGAGTTTAACCAAGTGACCATTTGTCAGCTTTTGTTTGCCATCAAGAATGAAAGACCCCATGCCCAGGTGGGTTGGTCCGACTGGTTGACAAGGGGAAGGCAAGGCGCCGCTACCCCCTAGGTCTTGGGCTCGAACCCTGGGAAGTTCCCTTCTGGGGGCGACCCCGGATTAGTCTGGGTCCGAAAGGATCCGGGATACCAGGGGGTGAAATGCCCTTTCCCACTCAAAAAAGAATGAAAGACCCCATCGTCGTACAAACATGAATCAATGAGTTCGATCTCTCTCATTTTCCTTTTTTTTCCGTCCTTTATAGAATTTTATATCCACCAAATTAAGAAATGAGGTGGTTTGGATTTAATATTTTATTAGAAACATAAGTAAATGAATTAAAATTGTAAAAATCTTATCTACACACTTCACAACAGTAGTACAGACAAAATATAAAAAATTAATTTATCAAATAATATAATAATAATGTTATAAAATTTTAACTCTAACCATTCACTTTTTTATTCTAAAGGTGACGAGGAGATGGGAAGAAAAGTAGAAAAAGAAAGTGATTGGAAGTTCAAAATACCAAACAATTTATTTTATTAATTAAATAAGTAACTCTATATATATATATATATATATATATCAAAGGTGGCTAAATACCCATCTACCGCCCAAAGGGCCTTTTTAAGGATAAGGATCCTCTCAGCAGAACAAGCCCACTATCTACCAAATTAATTCTACCATCTACCTTGTTTACTATCTACCAAATTAATTCTACCATTTAACTTGCTTAGGTTACAAGGGAGAGATATATCTAGCTGGAATTCTAAACATAGTGAATACAAGAGCATAACTGAAAAATTACATTATTCGGAAATGGATATAAATTTTTTTATAAAATTGCACTGTAACTGTTTCCTTTTTTATCCTCAAACAAAATGGATATATTATTCGGAAAATTCCAACAGAATTTCCCTACTAAAAATTATGCAAAACTCAAAAAATGATCACAATACCCAAAACCTCAATACCAGGCCGAAAAGCAATTTTGAAACGTAGGTATTCCTGCAATATTATTTTCCCTTTGTAAATAAACAGAGCACCACCATCACTAGCCAACCACCGAAAGTAACTGATATGCTATTATCAATCAGAACGAACACACACACACACACGCATATATCTCTTCCCCACAATCCAAACCCACAAACGCAAGCAAAACTAAATTTGCCAAGATGCAGACCTCCTTTCTATATGTGGATTAGCACCTAGGATTAGGAAGATCCAAGAGCGGACCCACACTACAAAGACACATGATGCCAAGTTTAGCTGGATATTCAACAAGGTCGTTTCTATATGAAATAAATTATGGTTGTTATGTTATTATGCAGTTTCTTGTACTTCATGTTCGTGTCGCTTTTATGAGTTTTTTTTAGTTTTAAAATTCTAAATAAGATCATGAAGAGAAACAATGTTACTATTTAGCATTAGTCAAGAATCGAGGGTTTCTTGATTTCTTGACTAATGAAAAATATTAGAGTGAAAAAATAGTTTGAATATAATAAAAGAATAGGATTATTATATTATCTTTAGGATAAGGATGGGATCATTGACAGGTGTGTTATATTCCATCTATGCCTATTTTGTCTCTTGTACACTGGTTCTGTCGTATCTATGTTTTAATATATATATATATATATATATATATATTATGAATTAGCGTGTGTTCTCCCATGTGAAATCCACGGAAAGCTTGTAATTATGGAGTAAATTATTTCTGTGTAATTTAGACAAACACAACATTGAACAACTTTAACGAATTAACTAAGAAGCAAAGAAAGTTTACAAATCATAGCATATTTTCCTTGACTGTCATATAGTTTGAGCTCAACGATTCATTCACCGAAATATGTTGAGCTACCAGGTCCATATGTCATCCATGTTATTTTCTATGTATTAAAGTGCAAATTTACCATATATGTTTTCAAATCATAGCCTATTTTCCCCGGCTTTATATATATTAAGCAACTGTTTGTTGACCAAAATATGCAGAGTTGGTAGGTCCATCTATCATCCACATCAATTTTTTGGTTAAAGTGCATATTTGCCTCAGATATTTTCAAATCACAACAGATTTGCCTTGGTTATTATATAGGTTAAGTTTGACTGATAATTAACCAAAATATGCTGATTTGGTAAGTCCATATGTTTTACAAGTCATTTTTTTTAGTTAAAGTACAAGTTTACCCCAGAAGTTTCCAAATGATAGCCTATTCTCCCAGACCATTATTTAGATTAACTTTGACCATTAGTTTATTAAAATGTGTTGAGTTGGCATGTCGTTGTGTAATCAACATCCTTTTTTTGGTCTCCAAATATGCCCGGAAGATTTACTTGGGAGTTCTGGGTATGTAACAAACATCCTAACAGTTTTATTCCTGAACTGAAGTATAATGAGAAAATAATTATTTTCAAGTGACCTTTTCCAGCGATACAGGGGGTGATCTGTTGCGTTTTCCATGGGCAACGGCGAGAACGACTTTGCGGAGATGCATCAACTCTCTCAACACCGAGAACATATATGCAAAAATTGCAGTTTCAGCGAAGGCAACAGCGACCAAAGACATATAGTTGCAATTTTGAAAATATCAAATATAAAAACATGCTTATGGAATACACAAAAAGTGGAACAAAAATCAAATCTAAACAAAAGCATAAACTTAAAAATACTTTCATTGATCCCAAAGGCCATTGATTCCAACAATAAGACCAAGGGCGATGATGATGAGTATAATCATTAAAATGTAGAGATGGAGAGAGCATAATTGGAGAGGAGATTTGGCTATCACCACATACAAATTTTACAGAGATTCTATAAATTAAAATTATTATATAAATTAGAGCGACAGCATGCATCTATAATGGCTTAGATGGAAAGTGGAAATACATTAATACCTTGGCTTGAGAGTCATGCTGATTATGTGTTACGAAATTAAATAAAAAACTAAAAAGAATTAAGGGAATAAGAAAGAATCATTCTTATTCACCATAAGGAATAGCTTCTATTTATATGCATAGCTTTACAATATCATGCTAAATCAATTCCATGTTATATGATATAACAGAGGAATATAAATGATAATTGGGGATTATGGGAGATATGAACATCAACATATATAATATTCATAAAAATGAATACTTTCAATTAAATCATTCCATGATTACATGATATTACAGAGGAATATAAAAGAAAATTGGGGATTATGGGAGATATGAACATCAACATATATAATATTCATAAAAATGAATACTTTCAATGAAATCATATTATTTTAATGATTCCCTTTTAACTCTGAGTTTATTTTAATATGACCCATTAACCTTGAATTAGTACTAGAACCGATTCATTTCACGGTTATGAATACTTTCAATTAAATCATATAATTTTAATTATGACCTTTTAACATTGAGTTTATTCTAATATGACACATTAACCTTGAATTAGTATTAGAACCGATTCATTTAACGGTCCCTTTTTTTGAACTTTGCATCTGAAATAATGTTTGTTAATGTTGTGGGAAAGATTAGATAGGTGAAGCTAACCATATTCAAAGAGACTATATGCACAATAACTAGCCATATTAACTGTCATTAAAACTTGAAAATAGATATATTAGTGAAATTTAACGGTCCATTCTTAAATATAGATCACATTCAAGAAGAAACTTGTAGTCTTATATGTGTAATGTAAGTTTTAGAATATTTAAAATTTTTCTCCAAATATAAAAGATTTTTCCTATATATTTTATTTTTTATCAAGTACTATTATATATAATCATGCACCCAACCAGAGTCACACATCCTGCAGGTTCAAACTTATAACCTCTTTTGCTTTTAGGTGAATTTGCATGTTGCTATGTTGTCATGTATTTAGCAAAGATTACCGTTGTTCAAATAACTTTTGAGTTGGTTGTGTTTGGTATGCCTTTATATACACTGAGTCGATGCATTAAGTTTGCCTACCTGACCATTACAATTTAATTTGACATCTAAAATAAAAGTTGAGGTCACAGAAAAGAGTAGCTAGGTGAAGATTTAAGGAGAAAATAGGCACAACCAAAATAATATTGATTGCCATTAAAACTTGAAAATGGATTAGTTAAAGAAATTTCACCATACTAATTTGGTAGTGTTAAATTGGAGCGATTTCACCTCTTACTTTAAAAATGTTAATGGTCAACACCAATTTTTTAACAAGGCAAGACAATTTAATATGTTTTAAACTTCCCAAAAAAATTGCTTATAAGCGATAACTTCTAGAGAAAATTTACCCTTTAACCCAATTTTTATTCTTTATGATAAAAATAAGTAACAACCATTGAAAAAAGTACGCATTCAAAAAGTAATATTTGTTCCGCGTGGAGGATATTGATTCCATTTACAATATTCAATAGTTGAAATATTTAACTTGTTACAAACAGGATTGTGTTTAGTATAGGAGGCTACCTAATTCCTCATAACATGATGAATAATTGTTTGAATCTCTGTCTAAGGGTGTCCACCTTAGTACCCCTCAGGTCCACAAAAGGTTTGCCTCCAATGAAGCAGTACGTGTTTGTAAACAATATAATAAAATATATGGTTAACTAGATTTTAGGTAGGAATAAAAGTCCTGTAGAACTATTGGGAATAATTAAGTCCTAAAAGGCCTTTTGCACGAGTATAAATGCGTGACATTAATTAATAATTATTGTGAAAACTTGGTTTTTAAAAACAATGGAGTGGCATGTTACATTAATTGCATACCTAGTCACTAACTTATTATAATTATAATTAAATTGATTTGCTTGAAATTACAGCATCCAGGATTCAACAACAATCCTTATTTGGGGTTTGTTTACACATCATTCCAAGAGCGAGCCACAGCTATCTCACATGGCAACACGGCTCGTTTAGCTAAAGAAGGTGGTGATCCAGTGCTTGCACGCATATGTTGTGTAATATCCACCATTTTATGTAAATAGAAACAGAAGCCAAATCGATAGATATGAGATGAGACAAGGCCCAGAAATGAAAGTACAGAAAGAGAAGATATCAATGGACCAAAGAGACCCTGGTCAATTTAGTCCCAAGGCTTTGAAATTTTTAAGAATGTAAGCAAGGGACATAAATGTCATTAAGTGGAAAGACCAAGGGCAATATGGTCATTAGATAAAAAGGGTCAAACCAGTAATAAGAAGTCAAGTCAAAGCCCACAGATAGAAAGAGTAGAAAAAGTTGATGCTGTTGGGCTGAAAGTCGTAGAATCAGAGTTGGGCGGGTGGATGGAAGTCGGTAAGAACTTCAAAGTTAAGCGTGCTCGCCCTGGAGCAATCCGAGGATGGGTGACCTTATGGGAAGGGACCCATATGTCATTTAATAAAAGGTCAAGGATATAAAGGTCTTTCAGTATTAAAAGTAAGGGCAAAATGGTAATTTTGCAAAAGTAGAAAAAGTAAGAGCAAAATGGTAATTATGAAAAAGTTGAAGGGCATTTTGGTCATTTGACAGAGTAAAAGTCATAGTCAAAAGTCAAAGTCAACCAGTTGACCAAAATATCAGAAAAATTTACAGATGCCCAATAGATAGATCTCTACTCGCTGATCACAACGGCGAAACACGGATTTTCCAAATTCGGACTAGATTTCCGTCTATGAAATTTTGAAAGGCAAAAAGGGGAAAAATAATTATTTAAGGTATCAGGAGCTCTTCAAAAATTTAGACAAAAATATGGAAAATCCAGTGAATAATATAGTAATTAATAAAATTATTATAATGTATACGATTAAGGCGATTTTCTCGAAAATTGGGAAAAAGACCCGAAAAATACCTGAAAAATAATTATTTCAAAAATTAATTTTGAACAATCTAGAGGGCATTTTGGAAAAGGAAAAAGGCTATGGAATCAGTGAAAAATGTAGTATTTTTCAAGGCTCTAAAAGAAATTTGCTCTCCGATTGCTTCGTTTTAGGGATTTTGAACAAGATAAAATAATCCTGTAAAATTTGAGGTAATCAAGGGGTATTTTGGGAATTATAATTTTATTATATTCAAGATGAAAATATGGAGATTAAATGAAAAAGAAAATATCTCCAGAAAAGTTGAAAATATTTGCCGGAATAAAATTAAGTTTACCGGTAAAAAGTGCAATCGGTAAAAGTAACCGAATGGGATCCAGTTGGGCTAACCAAACCAGATTCTAACCAGCCCATTACAGCCATGATGACACATTTTCAACATCCAATGAGGGCTTAGCACATGTTGCTTGTGTGGAGAAGTGATAACCCTTATATCTCCTTTAAGTTGCAAGACTTAATCTAAACCCTCCATTCCATTAATCCATTAAATGGGCATTATTAAATCAGCAAATTCTCTTCAGCTCCAGCCCATTTCCACGACACAAACCAGCAGAAAAAGAGGAGCAAATTCACGCCATTGAAGCAAGGGAAAGAGGAGAAAACTCAAGTGGAAAATCAAGGTAAGTAAGCATATTACCTTGTGATATATATGAAAATGATCCTTGTAACTTCCTCTTCCACTTCCATGGTTCCAAAATCTGATTTGAGCTCTCTTTTTCAAGCTCCATAACCTAGGGTTCTTGAGAGCAAAGTGAGAAAGAGAGGGATTTAGGGCCATTTGTTTGTTACAAATGCTTCCTCTTGTTGAAAGGAGCATATTGATGATGATGATGTTGTTGTTGTTGGAGTTGTTTTCATGATTTTGTAAATTTGGGAAATCATGATAAATAGGGGAGGTGCTGCCCAATTTTCCTCTTCACATAGGAGAGTTAGATTCAAGCTTTACCATGCATGAATGCAAGCTTGAGAGCAAGAATATGATCATGGAAGTTGAAAAAATTCATATTGTTGAATATGGGTGTGCTGTTTCGGTCTGACTGGAAACTGATGAAAATGAATTCTTTTGATGATTTTGATGCTTCCAATGGATCCAAAATGAATTTTTGTGTAGGTATACAAATGGTCATGATTTTTAGATGCTTGTATATGAAATTGGAATTTTTGGAAGTTAAAGAGGAAGGGCTGTGAAATTCGTTTTCTGGAGGCAGTGTAATTATAACGTGATTTTGTGTGGTCATATGTTGTCCAATGACCATGAAAATTTCCAGAATTAAAGTAGACTTATCAAGCTCCAATTTGATAGGTCATATGGGTTAATTGGACTTGTGTAAAAGGAGATATGAATTTTTGAAATTGTGTCCTGTTTCAGGAATGAAATCTGGAACAGTTTGTATTTGATGCAATTCTGGGAATGATATGGGTGTGATGACCCAAATTGAGTATTTTTATATGAAAATATACTGAATGAGATTCACATAGGAATTTGAACCACCCCAATTGGAGTTATATAGAATTAATTATGATTTTTCAAAGTTTAGTCAACATGCTGACAGCTTTTGGTTACCATGCGAAATTAAGAGAGAAAGTAACCAAATGTAATCTTTAGGAACTCCAAGGGTGAAAGTAAGCCCTTTAGGGCTAATGTGGCCCATTGGGCATTCACTTTTTATGGCTCTAATTATGTTATTAATTTCCTAGGGCCATAAAGTGACAAAGAAAAAGCTATGGTTAGAAGATCAAGGTACTTAAGGAGGAGGCAAAGTCTAAAAGATAGTGAACTTACTTACTTGTATGTGTGTGATGTTTATGTGGTGCATTGATTTGCTATATTGCTTTGCTAGATTATGTGAAGCATGTATGAATGAATGAAGCTTTGTTTTTATTTTTACTATGGCCATAAGTATATTACTCAAAACATTGAGCACGCAACATTTCATTATGTGACCATGAGCCTACGTAAGGCAAGCA
>JANTPZ010137507.1:1337-28259 GCA_025593235.1 Vachellia pachyceras
AAATCTCCCTTTATAACTTTATGCCACTGATTTACATCAAAAGGTATACAATTATGTTGTTCAATTGATGGTGAAATAAAGCTTTGTATATGACTTTGCTCATTATTTTCTTCATTTATCATCCATATATCAAAATTTTCTGTGTTTTCAGTTTCACTATCAGTTTCAAGTAAATATAATTCTTCAGGTTCACTTTCTGTAAAATATTCAAAAGGTTCTATTTCAGGAAAAGCTTCTAATAAATTTACTCGTTTATTATTTTTATCTTTTTAAGGGTAATTAGGACTAATATGTCATTCAGTTCCACATATATACTATTTACATGTTTTAATTCCTTTTTTATGCTTATACTTAAGTTTTCTCTTTTAAGGGCCGTTTATTTCATTGAAAATTTTCAAATGACAATGGAAAATGTCAATTTTCCAGTTGTAATGAATGTTTGGTTGACAGATAAAATGGGAATTGATTTTCAAACATAACGCGATTTTCCTTTAAACGTGGGAAGATTGATTCCCACCATTGTTTTGGCCAATGTCACATTTGCCCATATAAATGCACAATAAAAACTAACTTCACCACGATGATGAACCATAATAAAGAGAACATGAATGGGGAAAAGGTTTATCATGATGACATATTTTTTTCATTTTGATCACAAAACATGGGTGAACAAAGTAGATGTAGGTGATGGTCACATTATGATTAAAAGAAAATTTGTTTAAATATTATGTAACCACGGATTATTTATTACCTGTATCTGGTTAAACATGTAGAGAAAAAGTGAATTTGGCTATAAGTATAATATATACACCTCATAGTTAAGAAGGATAGCATGCCATGGATAGCCATGATTAAGATGTAACATATTTAAATTCCAAGTAATCATGATGTATTCATCATGTACATCTAGTTAAAGTTGTATATTTGTTGTAACTTTAGTTAGATGCAAGTCATATGTAGTTCATGGTTAAAAAGGAATTTATTTAAATTCTTCATTAGGGTTCTTTTTTTACTTAAACGGATATCTAAATATTGTTGAAGGTGAACAAAATTTTTTAAATATAATAATTATATTTTTCTACAAAGGGTAGTATTGTCATTTTTCACATTTTTCTACCTATCTTTCCACTGTTTTAATTCAACTAAACATAATTTTTTTTATGAAGTCATTTTCTATTTCAGTGTATACAAAACATTTTTACACTAAAAATTTTCTAGTTCATCTCCTTCCATTCCTTTGCATTAAATCAATTCTTTGATTCAAACCTTAAGAGCAGCATTTTCTCTCTTTTCCAATTTTAACCTAAAATAAACATTTTTCAATGAAAATAATCAAGATATTATTAAATTTTTTTTTTGATACATTATATTATTAAATATTATATATGATGCTCGTTGCACTCCTTTATTATGAGCCTCTTCTTTTGGGCACAAATCCTTTTGGTGAAAGCAGACTTTTTTAGTAAGCCTTCAACAGAAAATGGCAACTATTGCACTAGTTTAGTCATTTCATGGTTGACATATTTACATAAGCCCATTGGACTAACTTGTTTGGTCATGGAGCTAAAGTTTTATGAGAGATAATCCAGTGATCGGGCTCTTGTTTGTTTTTGTTCATCATGATAGTGAAGTCAGAAGTGATGTTGAAACCAAACTGTAGTGTTGGGCCTAAATCCAGTCTCTAGAGATTGCATTTAGTGGCTGCGCTTGTTCCAAAAACATCAAGACACTAGGGCTGTAAAACAGGCCTGTCAAACATTAAATATTATTTTATTTTAATCCAAAAAGTAGTATTATCTTACTACATCTTTTTATAATTTAATAATATATAAGTATTAATGTTTTGTTATAATTTTAAATACAGTATTATAAAATATTGAAATGAAAAAATAAAATATTTTATACGATTTTTGAATGTATTAGATGTTATTTATCCTAAAAATAGAATTTAACGTTACTTTTTTCTTTGTAAAAAAATATTGAGATAAAAAGATACAATAAATATAAAATATATCATTTAAAAAATGAAAAAAATAGTGGATTGGGCAGGCACCTAGCCATAACCCAAGGGTTCCCTCGGTGGGCTGACAAAGGCCGATCATTTGACGAGTCGAGCCGCGTTTTCCCACCTCTAGACACGCCAAAGGGATTAATCCTCTCGGAGCAATTGATCTTACATTAATATGATGAACTGAAATTCAAATTTTATTTGAAAAGATACCCATATGTAATGTCTAATAATATTTATAACATAATTACCTGGAATGAAAATCAAAGTAACAAGACATGTCAATTTTCATGTTGACGTTTCTTCAAAGAGTGGAAGCAGCATTTCACGTGATGGAATGTGACTCATTCTACTTTTTTTTAGGAATAAAGGTGCAAGTTCAGTGATGGAATTTTTGGTCTGAAGCGTCTAACAGAATTAGGTTTTGAAGAGTATAAAAAATAGACAAAATTTTTTAAAGCCGATGCAATTTTAATAACGACGTTAAATATATATAAACCGTCTCTCTCTTTTTTTATTTAGAACCTATTTACTCTCACTCTAACTTTATGATGGATGTTTGGGTTAATCTAACGGGTGGGATTGCTAAAATTGCACCATATCTAACAAAATTGTGTATGATTTTACATCTTTCAAAATTTAACTCTGTTGAAAGCCTACCAAAGCTATGTGAGCTTTTTATGTTGGGTGAAGAATATATTTAAGTGTGGTTGAGGCATGTACTTGCTCGCGAGCTTTTGTCAAATAACTTTTTCGCAAAATTTATTCTGCTTAAAATGTATTTTCTAAAATTATTTTTTATTACTTCTTTAAAAATTAATGCAAACACACCTTTAATTATTTACTGGAAGTTTTTTAAAAAAATTATTAACATCAGCGAAAGGAAGTCAAGAAATTTCATAGGAACAATAGAATTGCCCCCGCAATTTGGCAGGGGTAATCAATGAGCATAAAATGACAGTCTGTCCCACATGTTGCTTCATTAAATTCTCATATCTCATAAATTCATCTTCAATATTTATCTCCGTCAATAATTGTGAAACCAACAAAAAAAAAAAAGATGGTTGGAATAGTTTTTATAAGAAAAATAAAAACGTATTTCTCTCACACTTCAGTTTAGAAGCATGAACGACGCACAAGAATCTAGTTGACATCTAGATGATGGGTACCCTGAAAATCGGAAGTTATATAAGATTCAATTGATTAAATTGAAAATATTAAAAAAATTAAATCAATTATTTTAAAGTATTTATATTTATAATTTTCATCCAAATTAATTTATCTGATTTATAATTTGATACATAATTTAATAAAACATATAAATATTTTAAAAAAATTTGAATTAGTTAAATTGATCGGTAAGTACTGCGAATGTTTTGAGAAATAGTACTCTCAGATTGCAACTTACTATTAATTAATTTTGTATAAATGAATTATATCCATAAACTTACTAATTTTTGTATTAAATAATAATTCATTATTGGATAAGCATATAAGATACGTAGGCCTCTCTCCACACAAAAAAGAGTGCGACCGTGGCACTCATAGCACCATATGTGCTGACTCATCCAATCAAAACCCGTCAAACTGTCAACCATCATCCCTCACCGCCCATGCAAAATTTTTATTTTTGTTTTGTTTCGCTTGGCCCATATTTGCTATTTCTTTCTATTTTTATGCAATAAAAAATTATTTTCATGTGTTGAAAATAAAATCTACTCCTTCAGTATATTAATTTCAAATTCTACCATTTTTCAGAGTATATCCAATAAACTATCTTTAATTCAACTCTTTAATATTATATTACATGCATTTCGTAATATAAGGTCATGTTAACTAATTTAAAAAAAATTAAAGAAGTTAGATAAATTACTTAATTATATTATAGATTACACGATCTCTTTAAAATACTTATATGCATTATTAAATTATATATTAATTTATAAATAATTCAAATTTTAAATTAGTTTAAAAAATTATAAATATAAATACTTTAAAGTAAGTGGTGGATATCTGTCAAAAAATGGTTAATGTCTTTCATTCGTTTTAATGCAATGAACCTTTTTAAAGAAAATGGAGTAGAAAAAATTGTCATGCATTTCCAAAATTGTCATGTTTTAAAGTTCCATTAATTTAAAGAAAATGCATTTATTAATTCCATTTTATTGTTGACGAAACAATAAAAGGCGCAGGTTGTTTACCTACTTAATCGAAATACGTAACTCCTAATTCGTGTCTCCACGAAGTTTAATTAGGGATTTTTTTTTAAGATTTTTAAAACGACTATAATATCTCTTTATTATTAAAAATGAAAATTAAAAGTTGGTGAATGCCTATTTCATAATTACAAATTTCTATATCTTTAATTTTGATGCCAAAATCAATGCTTTTTTAAATTATTGGAATAACTACTTTTAGTTTTTTTATTGATATTTTGCGAATCGCTTTTGACACTCTCTTTTAACCCTAACTTCTGAATTGTTATTTTGTTATGAATTTTTACAAAAAAAATTATGAAATGTTTATAGAAAGATTTTGTTTTTAATGAGAATTTGTAGATTACCATTTTAATTTTTTTTATTTTTAATATACAAGTAAGAAACAAAGCATATAAATAACTTAGTAATTATTATGGTGTAGAGAGATTACCTTATGTGTTCGAACACTTCCAAAACTAATTAAGAAATACAAAGAAAGCATGAATCAAGGAGAAAATGTTTTGTAAAAAAAGAGAACAAGGAGAAAAGAGGCCATGCCAAGACAGAGAGAGAGAGAGAGAAGGGCATATAGATAAAATTGCAAAATTCAAAAATCTCTAATAAAGATATAGATGTAAAAAGAATATATTTAATAGAATATGATATTAAGCTCACAAGACAGAACAAAAAAGGTATAGAAGAAACTAGTACAACAATCCTAACCAACAACCAAATTAAAACTTCAAATGAAATGCACAGTGAACCAACATAGAGTTGGGAGTCCTATATCCGGAGTCCATTAGAGTTATACTTGATCGTCATGATGGGTTGGAATCTAGACTCTAAAACCATAATCTCAACGTGGCAACAATTGAAACATTTTAAATGTATCATCTTTACAACTAGAAGTTTGAGACAATATCTATTTAATCCCCAGTTCTTGAGTTGAAGCAAGTTATAGGGTCTGTTTGGGAATACGGTAGAGAAACTTTTTATGTAAGTTATATATAGGGCCCGTTTGGGAACGCAAGTTGAAGGAGATTATCTCGTTTTACGGAAAAACATTGTTGAACAAGCTTTCGAGGAGTCTAGAAGCATTGTCAAACAGGACCTATAGCTAGTCGATCACAATCATTGTAATCACGTATCATAAAGGAAAAGAAAAACCAATCATGAAACATTGAAGTTTCAAGAGCGGTAGAACCTCCCAAGCCATTAAAATTTTGAACAACTGAGGCAAAAGGGTTGTGATTTGCTAAAAATCTCAAATTAGGTTTCTTAGACATCTTTCTGCAAACTAGTTCCAAACCTGCAAAATGCAAAAATGAGAGATGGTAAATCGACTTTCCCATGCTAGAACTTTTATATTCTTCAAATCGGATTTTGATTCCCACATTGGCTTCCTCTGCATCTTCATACCATGAAAGTAAGATGCTGACCTTGAGGCTTTGTATGGACCAAAACCCCTCTACTTTTGCATCATCTCTTAACTTCTGGACTTAAGAACTCTCTTTGCATTATGCTTCTCGAAGAGGATTTCTGGTTTCATTACTTATTTTCTCTCTTTAGTTCCAATTTTAAGTTTCTTAAGGTTAGTTTTTAGTTCTTTCATAGTCTCCTTAGTTCGATATCGCTTTAAGAAAGTTATATCAGGTAATAAATAAGCTTCCGTACCAGCTATTTAAACTAAACAAGTACATGTTTATTTTTTGGAAACTTCTTTGGTCTTTTTTGCTTCTTCTTTATCACTTGTATTTGTGACCAATCCTTTTTGGTTTTCCTCTTTTTTTTTTGGATGGGTGATGAGATTGATAGGCATCCTTGAGAAACTCCAATATTACTTTTTCGATTAGATTTAGCCATGTGGGTTACAGATCTTGACAAATGGACATTCGAAACATCTTGAATCTATGCTTCTTTTCCTGTGTTATGACTGCAAGCATTGATATTTAAATCTTTAAGAATCCGTTGGAAGAAATGAGTTACAGATTCTGAGATGATTTTATGTATTTCAATATGGTTTTTACAGATTTTGAGATACTTTTATTTTGATTTGTGTGTACCGTTAAGAAAAATTGTTTCCCAAAATGCACTCAATTCTTACATTTAACGTCAATTCTTTGCCTCCTTCCCTGGCATTCAATAATGGCCTTGTTTGAGAAAACTTTTCTTAAACGGTACGCGTAAGTTAAGACAAAATGCATCTTGAAATCTATAAAAAGCATTTTCAAATTAATAAAAAGCATTTCCATAAATTCTTCTGAGATTCTGTAAATTCTTCTCAGAAGTTGTAAACTCATTTCTCCTAACAGATTCCCAAACACACACAATGTTGACCTCGTGCCTTTCTTTCCATGGAGGATGGTGCTCACTTGGGGCAGGTGAGGATAAGGTAGAGAGAAAGTAGAGCTTACTTAGAGATTTAATGAAAGTATAACTCTAAATTAGAATTTATGTTTTCCAATTGAATTTATTTAAGATTTTTTATGTATTAATTTAATTGGAAAATTTCATCTGTAAACATTTAAAAATTTACAGATTCGATTTCTGCAACAAAAAATCTACGTCAGTACGTACTTCGTCCACGATACAATAAAACCGCATTTTTTTAAAAAGAAAAAAAAACACACACACACACAGCGTGAAAACAAGAGGTATAATATTGTTTACAGATAAAGGATAATTCTTAATATATTTTTCTTAAAAATATGGTGTCCTAAATATTCCCAGCCCCTTGAAACTTCTCTATTGCGAGTCTGCCACTCCAGCCACCTTTATTTGTTTGACATTTTTCTTTGAATAAAAGAAGGACAATAAAAAATAACTTCAGAGTTTGCAAAACCCAAATCAATCCCTTGAAAATCAACAATTCCCAAATAAGTATATTAGACTTTACGGATTCTAATATAAGTATGTGAGATAAGTTTAATCTCTACTTACACGTAGTATAATCAGTAATGTATTCACGAATAATTACTAAAACGGTAGTATTTCAAAATTTCCAAAGTTAATGGCTAACGTGTTAGTGGTTAAAGTCCATGGCGAATAACTCGTGAAATGCATAAGCTAATCCTTTTTTAAATGAAATGTGGGGACCAGACAATTCGTAAGATATATGGTTTCCTACTATTTAGAAGGTTAAGATGGATCAAAGCACATATACATTTATTGAGACAAAATTCATCTCACATATTTATCTCAGAATCTGTGATGATTCTCCCAACAGACTTCGTAAACAAATCCTTGAAATATTTTCTTAAATGCGTTCTGTATTTTGAAATATTGTGCGATGCGCCTAGCATATTAAAATATTCTTTCATGTGCTTCTTGCCCTCTAAAGTGTTTTTATGCCTTAGCGCCGGATGAACCAACAAATATTTTAATATTGTAGATTTATCTAAGGGTTTATTTGGAAGTTTTTTTGAGAATATTTTTTACGATTTTGAGGTAAAGCTTATGTTTCGGAGAATATATTTTACAGATTCCAAGGTAAAATCTTAATTTTTAAAAATGATTGTATTTGGGAAGTTATTGACTTTTATAAAGTTCAATACAAAAAGTAGGTAAGAAAGAGGAAAGAGAAAGAAAAAAAAGTAGGAAAGAGAAAATTTATTAGGAGTGAGGGTGTGATCTGACAAGAAAATAGCTTTTTCAAAACCTAGGTTTCAAACCGAGGTTTTGTATCCAAAATAGCTTTTCGGAAAAATGTGAGTACTTGGACAAAACCTAGGTTTTTGGGTAAATCCTAAGTTTTAAACCCAAATATAGGTTTTAAGAAAAGAAACCAAATAAGCTTTAAAAATATTTCAACGTGTTAGATGAACTAAAAAATACTTTACGATATTGGAGGTATTTGAAAAATACTTCAGCGTGTGAGATGCATCACAAAATATTTTAGAGTGGTGGATGTATTTGAGAAAATACTTCATGGTATTAGATGCAGCTTAACCCATTATGAACAATTTCAAAATACATAAAAACCATCTCAAATCCATAAATTTGGATCCGTAAATTTCTTTTCAAAATCTGTAAACCCCTTCCTCCCAACGAATTTCGGAACACATATAATGAAGTTTTGGCGTATATGATCGCCGCTTTCACAGACAATCTTGATGCTCAATTCATATTTGACTCCTTGTGTTGCAGAATTCACAATCAGTATAATTATTCATACTTTTCATAGCATTTATCAATTATAATTGGTTAAGGTTAATTAAATTAACATCATTCTTACCTTAATGTATAATGGCATAAAATTCATAACTACTCCTAAGTCCTAAAAAGTTCCTCAAATACACAAAAATACTAGTTTGACTAGTCAAAAATAATAGGTCAAAGTATACTTTAATCATTGAAGTTTACGTTAAGTTTCGGTTTATTCCTTTAAATTTAAAAAGTGCAATTTTAGTTCTTCATAGTTAACGCCGTTAGTTTTACTTAACGAACAATGATTACTTAGTAAATTTAAATGTGATTTTGTAATTAAATGATATTAAAATATATTTAAATATTAATTATTTAATATCATTATTTTTATATTTTAAAATTTAATCATGTTTTATGAACATTTAATTACATAATCATCATTTAAATTTATTAAGTCAACATTTTCCATTAAATGAAACTAACTATTTTAGAATTAAATGACCAAAATATTTTAGAATTAAATGCAACTTTTAACTTAAATGATCAAATTGAAACTTGATATAAATTTATAGGATTAAATTACATACTATAACCAAATTAATAAGATAATATATATAATTTATACAAATCCTTTATTATTCATGCATTTTTTAAAGATTAGTAGGACTGCACAGAGAATAAATCTATATTTATATTTATACGAAAGATTTAAATAAGGAATTAAAGCGACGGAATGGACCGCATTTTTGAAAGGGTTGAATATGGGCCATGGTGTCAAGTGTATTGGGACAAAAATATCATATATAATCAATTAAAGTAATAATACATTCTATTAATTTATTTTCTACTAAAAAAGGAAAAATAAACAATGGATCGCTATTATTGCTGCTTATTAAAGCGCAATGGGCATGTTTAGGTAAAAACATTTTAAAATATATAAAAACATTTAAAAATTCATAAAAAAAATCGGAAAATATGTAAATTGTCTTTGAATTTTATAAATTCTTTTTAAAATCAATCAAAGTTGAACACCGTAGCAAGAATTAATGAAAAGCAATAAGAAAGGAGATACTCTGGGAGTTTTTTTTCCTTCTGAAAATGCTTTACCTTTACCACTGTGGACTTCAAAGAATTCATACCAAACCAAAACCCAAAGCGAAAAGTGAGGTAAAACACTTCTATAAATAAGGGCGAAATGTTACCAATCCTAGGATTGAAGACGCAATAGTTCGAATCGATCTTCTTCTCTTCTTCCTCTTTCGTCTTCGTCGGCTTCTGCTTCTCAATCCAAACCTGGACTCAACTATGGTCAGACCCTCTCAGCATCCTAAATCCACCCTCAAGTTCCTCTGTAGCTATGGCGGCAAAATCCTTCCCCGATATCCCGACCGCCAGCTTCGTTATATCGGTGGCCATACCCGTGTCCTCTCCGTCGATCGATCTATTCCCTTTTCCGGTTAGTTTTCTTTTATCTTTGTTGCTCTTTTCTTTTAGTTGCGTTTTTTTTTATCAAGTACGTTTCTGATAGAAGCTAGAGTTCCATTAGAGGGATTGATTCGTTTGAAGCGATTTTGAGAGTGAGCTGTAAATCTTCTTGTTGCCGTTATTGATCAATTGTGTAATACAGAGTTATTGGTGAAGCTGGGAGAGCTCTGTGGCTTGGAAGCTGTGACGCTTCGCTGTCAATTGCCTACCGAAGATCTCGATGCTTTGGTATCTATCAGCTCCGACGAGGATCTGGCGAATCTGATTGAGGAATACGATCTTGTTGCGCCGCCGTCATCTTTAAAGATCAGAGCGTTCCTTTCGCCGCCGAAATCGTTCCAGAAAAAGCCTTCCATTCCGTCATCGTCGTCTATGTCAAAATCATCATCATCTTCATCTACTGCGTCGTCGTCATCACCTCACAATTCTACTGCTGGTAGTTGTGGATGTTCTACTGGTGGCTGCAGCCCGAGCTACTCGGTGTTGGTGACGCCGGTCGTCAATCGATTTGAGCGTCAGATGTCGGCGCCGATAGCGTATGGCCTGAGAAAACCTGCTGGGAGGAATATTCCTTTTCCTCACTATGCTTATCCGACGCAGGGAAACGCAGGCCACATTTGCGTCGTGCACAGCGGGAACCACTGGTGATAGAGCCAGAGTTATCTGAACCTTGGATGCGATGGGAACTGTTTCGAACCTAAAAGAAAAGAGGAAGAGGCAAAAATGAGCCTTAAAATATTATAATTATAATTAAAACATCGTAATTAAAAGTCGGGATCTGTGATGTAAAAGGGACTGTAAATCATTGAGACGTCTTCCCCTTCGAGCTTGTGATCCTTGGCCATTAAATTAATTTCAGTCCTATTGCATTGTTGGTTTCAAATTTTGCAATGGTGAGTTCGTTTTTCATTCGTCCTTTGCTATTTGCCTCTGGTTGTTCTTCCTTCTGAAAATTCCATACCGAAACCATTCCTTTCCTCCGACCACCTTATCAGAGTCTCGTTCCTGTTTGTTATCCTTCCTCATTCTTGTCTACTGTTGTCGCTGTGTTCTGCTATTCGTTATCCTGTAATCTGTTGTTTTTTTTCTTCCGTCGTCTGCGTAATTGCAATTTCTTCCCCAGTTTGATTAATTGTTTGATTGCTTATGCTTGCAGGTTGAATGATTAGAAAGACGCGGCTCAAAGAAGGAAGCTACAGCAAGTAATCCTAGTCACAAGAGATTCCATTTGACAAGATGTGCGACTGTAAGACGTAAGTTCGCTAAGACTAAAATTGTTTGGCACCTGTCTTCCTTATCGATTAGTCTTGTTATACTGTTGCAGAGACTGGCTGCATCATGTGCTCTGGTCCATTCTATTTTTATTAAAAGTGAATCATACCTTCCTTATTGAAAAATCTAAGGACAATGGTTGGTCATATATAGGAAATTAACTGCTGTCTTTGGCATTCTCTAAGGATTAGAAGTATCTGTATTGTTACTACTGAGGTTTTTTGTTTTGTTCTTCTATTGAATGAATTTATGCAGCCAAGTTATTGTGGCTTGAGTTCAGGTTTGGTGTTGGAAGCAGATTCAATTAAACTACTCCATCAAATGGGGATGCTGCTTGGAATCTCATGGAATTGGGGACCATACCCTTTGAAGCTCTCTTCTAATGGAATGACATAGAACACGCAAAAGTGAAAGATGTGAACTGATCCTAATAAACTACTATGTCAACTCAGCTGGCGCATGGAAGTTTGCCACAATAACTTGAACACAATAGAGATACTTACCAAGGCAAAAAGGATAATAAAAGCAACATTAATAAAATACTTGAATTTAAAACTTCAGTTTAAAGATAGGGTTGTGGCGTCTCCAAACGGAGAGGGGGCAATATGACTTGGGTGGGAAGCAAAAGGACCCCTTCTTCCCTTGATTTTCAGGTTAAAGATTCCCTAAGCTGTCCAAGTTCTGGAATGATATGACTTATGAGATGTTCACACGCCTGGATAACCGGACCTAATTCCAAGTTTAAGAGACTACTAGACTTAAAAAAATCTGGAAGTCAATTAAGGTTTCATTACGCATCAGAAAAGGGTTTATGTTTATTCTGGTTGCCCCCACCATTTGTGATCTTTAATGGGTCTCTTCCTCCACGCTTGGTCATGTCTTGTTCGAAGCATTGGTTCTGCTGGGGTTACAATGTGGACCATTCATAAAGCATTCACATGTAGGGTCCTCCTTTCAAGGAGACCAAACATTGAATGGAATATGTGCTGTCTGAGTAATTTGGAATGAAGGGGTAGAGTCCTGACACAGATGACGTGGGAAATTTGAGAGAAGGGGAGAGTACACGAGCTTTGTTTGGGAATCCGGTAGGAGAAATGGGTGTACGGATTTTGAAAAGAATTTATGGTATTCAAGAAAAACTTTCAGATTTTAATTTGGTTTTTATAGATTTCGAGATAGTTTTATCTTGATTTATGTATATTATTAAGAAGTTCTTCTCAAACATGCATAAGGATAAAACTCGCACTATTACAGGAGAAAGGGGGGGGGAATCAAATAACTCATCAGCTACTTTGATCTCAAATTGCTCATTAATGATAATCTAGAGATGAGGCTGACTTCAGCTAACCTTAATTATAACGTGAAGGATTGGGAATATTGGCCTGGAGGCTGGAGATACGGTTGAAAAGACCTTGAAGGGTAGCCCGGACGAGAGATGATTGGGATGTTCATAATGTTTTTTTTTTTAGTGACCGAATAGGTATGGAAAGAAATGGTCGAAAAATGGACATAATACAGCAACAAAAAAAAAGATATTGGAGGCTAACAAGTGGAGTACGAAACTTTATATGGAAAAATATAATAAAAATAGAGAAGCTTCATATTTGAATTACTTCAGGGAGAATTTTAATCAAACCCATTTGAAATATCAAAAATGTAAATTCGGACATATGATTTTAACAAATGTCTCATTGCCTTATCAAGGATTTTTTTTTAATGTTGTGAAGAGATCAAAATACCCTTTACAATTAAAAAGAAAAATTGATGGTAAAATTCTGATAAATCTTAGAATTGAATGTTTTTAAACAAAAAGTTGTAATAAGTTCGACCTCTATATATGTATAAAACTCAAAATTATATCAATCAAAATGAATATTGTGTAACAAGTAGTCACATGTATATTTGTTGGAATTTACCTTTTAATGTAGTTGGAAGCCGACTTAATTTCAAAACCTAATCATTTATTTGGTAAGTAAGGAATTGTGGATTCAATTATTCATCAAGGTGCTATCTCGGATAAAAATTTAGGTGATAAATTATCAAAAGTAACCTAGTATTTACCTTTAATTTTTATCTTTCAATCTAAAGGGTCTTTTGATCTTTTTAACAATATTAAAAAAAATCCCTAATAAGGCCTCCTGACCTTAATAAGAATTTATTAGGATCAAAGACCCGAATTTAGAATCTGGTATTTCATCTAGATTTAATTGAGATTCTTTGATTATTTTACATCTTATCAATTTTTTAATCAAAATATAAGCAATACATAAGCTTTTTATGATAATATGATATTGCATATATTTTTGCACATAAATGTTTAATTTTTAAATATAGAAAAAGGACAAGTATCTACACTGCCCTTAATTTTTAATTTGGTAGGTATATTTATGTCTCCCTTTATTAATTTTTTAATTTGTTCTGTTATCACCATTTGTCCTTGTAACTTTACATAATTAATGAAAAGACCATTTCTAATATTCAAGGAATTTAGTATAATTAACAATATTAAGCAATTAATCATAGTTATAGAAGAATTTTTTTTTAATTCACTTTCAAAAACTTTATGACAAATTCTTCAGATTAATACATTTGGATATAGGGCATAACACCGCCCACAAATCCACTATAATAATTAACACATAAGACTAAGGGTACAATCAAAATCAGGGTTAAAACACAGCCCACTAGTTTTCATTCTTTCAAATTGTCACAAACATAAGACTAAGGGCACAATTATCACAAGCTTTAGATTCCAACCCACTAGTCCATATAGTTTTTTTCCACAGTGTCTTCTTGAAGAAAAACATAATCAAAGTATATAATAACATGATGATTCTATAATGGCAATATATAAACACTACAATTCCTAAAATTCCATAGGCATGCAAGATTACAAACTCTTATGCCTCTGTCTGCTTCCTTGGACCACTATTCGGATAAGGGGTTTTGACTGAAAAATGTTAATACCACGAGATGAGACATTAAGTCTCCATAACCAAAATCAATTTATAAAATATGCAAGAAAGGAATGTAAGCCATAGAAGCCGGTTTATCAGCAATTACATTAAAATTTCAATAACAAAATAATACATAATACTTTTAATACCCCAGTCATTCATCCTGCTCCCCTTATAACTTCTGGACTAGGTACACCCTATCAGTGCTAGTATACCTGGTCAAAGATTACCTAGTCGCATCAAGAACACTGCCCCCTTCCATGTCACCACCAAATATACCGTAACAGGAAGGTGTCCGCCCAACACACTCAACTCAAATGTGGGCCAAGAGTGAGAGAGCCGATGGGCACACGATAACCGCATCTCTTCCACACAACCCAGTATATCCCATAAAATAATACAATACACTCAGTAATATGTATTTTTCTTTCATTAACATCACACAATAATAACAATCCACATAATTCATAACCATCACAATAGCAATCATCTCAACTATAATCACCACCCATATATATATATATGTTGGAAAATACATTGCTTTATTGATAAATGTAAATATTCAACATATATATGATCTTTCAAAAACACATAAATATCATAACAACAGAAAATAAAGTTCTAAAAATACCTTACAGTCCATAAAGTGCACAAAAAATAAATTAACCCATGTTACCTCAATTTTAAGCTTAACCTCGACAACTTTATAAGCCAAGAGTACAATTCAAAATTTTGAATCACACACACCAATCTACACAATAAAGTAGACACAAATTTAATACACAATTTACATAACCAATTTAGTCAATTAACTTAAAAGTTTTGGGGTTAATTATCCAAAAATACAATTTCATATTCATATCTCAATCAATTGCTCTTACGTAAATTTCACACTTTTTATCACTATAATAATTTATTTAAATCATAATTTAACACCAAATACACATTTTTTACAATATTCCCAAATTTAAAAATTT
The DNA here is from genome assembly GCA_025593235.1 of Vachellia pachyceras. NCBI lineage: Eukaryota > Viridiplantae > Streptophyta > Magnoliopsida > Fabales > Fabaceae > Vachellia > Vachellia pachyceras. The sequence goes on from JANTPZ010137507.1 coordinate 16,381, forward strand.
ATATTTTCAACATAAAATTAGTACTTAATAAATCTTATATTTCTCCAAAATCTTAACCATTGTAAATACTAATATCATTCTCAATAACTCACATAAATTATTTAATAACATTTTAATTAATCAAACAGTTCAACAATAGAAATTGTTAAATATATTTTTATAACAAATCATTATAAAATAATAAAATGGCCTAATAAAAAAAATACAATCCATATAAAGCTATCAGTTAAAATCTCTCTATATTACTATGAATTTATATTGTCAAAACTAAAAACTTTTTAAAATATCAACGTTAAAAATTTCTTCTAATCAAAGTAAAATTAATACCATAAAAAAGATAAAAATGTATAGAATAAATTTTATAAAAAAATATGTTGAAAAGAAGAGATTTTAGTTAATTAAATTAACCCAACAAAATGAACTCCCAGACTCACCTCTCCTAATCTTATGAAGACAGATAAAAATGGAGAGGTGAATGGAGTGCATTTGGTATTTATAACTCCTCCCTTCACGCACACATCTCTCTCTCTTCCTTGCTTCTCATTTTTACCGTTCACCTTCAATTTTTCAACTTTGCCGACTAACTGCCTCCTGCTTTCATCTTTTTTTTTTTCCTCATCCCTTTTGTCTTCTTCTTCTTTTCTCACTCTCTCTCAAATTTTTTTCTTCCCTCTTTGACTTTTTCTCTTACTTGTCTCCCTTCCTTCTTTGTGTTTTTTAATGTTACAATTAGCATTGTTAACCCCAATGCATGAGCTGGTTTTGGATCTTCCAAATCATTCCCGCAAGAGGTCCGGACCCTTTTTTTCTGGGCCTTCGATGTTAATAAAAGGAGAAATAAGTATATACATTAAATTAAAAATTGAGGTTACAAAAACAAATCGAGGGAAAAGTATAGGTCGTGCAATTCAAAATAGGTTTCCTTTAAATAATGTAAATATTTTTGTATTTGATTACAAAACTGAACATAAAAATACAAAGAACATTGTTCAAGTCTATAAAAAAGTATATTGAACCTATAATTTCGCAAAGAAATAAATGAACCTTCAGCCGTAATTGAGTTAAGCAATAATATAACCTCTTAATTCTTAATTATATATTGTTGAGATGGCATCATGTATGGGCCACATTTAAGTAAAGCCCAATACCAATATTGTCCCATAAAAAAAAGGTTAGATTTGGACTGTTTAAGTAAAGCATATACAATGGGCCATTTTTCATTTGAGGAATCTGTGTGTTTGGGAATTCCGTTAGGAAAAAGAAGTTACGGATTTCAGGATAATTTTATAAATTTTGATATGATTTTACGGATTCTGAATTTTTTTTTTATATTGGCTTGCGTACCCATTGGCAAAACAGGATTCCCAAACATGCAATTTAATAGATTTGTTGCAATGTGTACAAACAGATTTGTTAGCGGAACTGACTTAGTGACTTTGCCATATACGTGTAGTTCGTCATAGTGTTATAAAGAAATATACGAATAGTTTTTACTACTAATCTAAACAAATTTATTAGTGTGGATCTCCTAGTTTTCAACCGATCCAGTCATACGAGAGGTAAGGCAGGTTGCTAAATTTTAGGTGTTTAATCCTTTCTTAATGAAAAATGAAAAAAAAATTCAGGGAAAATTTTCAATTATGATTTTTTTTACTTAAAGCATGTTTTTATTGAAAGGATTTAATTGTAACTCTAAAAACTCCATTTTGGAGCTACAAAAAATTCAATTGTAAAAAGATTTTTTATATCAGTTTCTTCAAAGTTAAGGTTCTCACACGAAATTTCCATATATATTGTTTTCCATTACTTGTGTAAATTAAATAATAAACAGAAAATATAAATTGCAATTTAATGTTTAAATTACGCTTGGGAAGCAAATGATTCAAACATTTTAACCCCTTTTTTGCCTTTTCTAATTTTAGAAAGCAAACAAAACTATTCTCAAATTTTAAAGACAGAACCAGTCTGGCAAAAAAGTCATTTTACTAAAATATCTCTCCTTTTTTCTCGTGCTTTCATCTGTGCTTGTAAAGCCCATTTGGGAAAGCAGTGTAGAAGTACTTTTACGCAGGTCAATATAAATATGTGAAAGGAGTTGTGTCTCGGCTTATGTACGCCATCATATGCAAACACATTAAAGAGAGAGGAATGAAGCATGGTAAAACATACAAAACATACTATTAATCGATATGCAATACTGATATTTGATAAAATATACTATTTATAAGTTATGCATAATGATAAATCTTATTTCATTAGGTGACAATGACATTACATATAATGGGTCAGTTTGGATAAGCGGTGGAGAATACTATTTATAAGAAAAAGTGACTTTTTGGTAGAAGTTATTTTAAAAAAGAAATTCTGAGTAGAAGTTAAAAGTGTAACGTGATTTATGTTTGGATTAGTGTTGGAAAAGTGACTTTTTTCTGAAAAAGAGAAATCGTTTGAATAAATGTTGGAGAAGTGAATTTTGGTGGTAAATTATTTAAAAGGACATGAGTATCATTAAATATCATATGTTCATATATATATATATATATTTTATTTTAACTATTTTCTATAATTTTGAAAATAAAGACAAAAATATAAAATTTAAAATGGATTAAATGAAAATGTACATAAATAACAATTTTGATCATACAAATTTTTTACTAACTAATACTATAACATAATTAACTTCGATCATGCAAATGTTTTACTAAAGTAATTATCATCATGAGCATCATCATCATCATCGATGGCATAGTAACACCCATGTGGATTCACTTATGGGTTACCGGCACTGAGAAACAACACCCATGTGGATACAAAGGAGATGAAGAAACGGTGGACACCATTGAAGAAGGTTGCTAAGCTCAATGTTGAATTAACGATTGAAGAGCGAAACCTCTTCTCTCAGTTGAGTATAAGAATGTAGTGGGGCAAGGAGAGCTTCTTGGAGGATTCTGCCTTCGATTGAGCAGAAAGAGGAAGCAAAGGGGAATGATCTGAGTGTGCAACGCATAAAAAAGCCTTCTCAGTCTTCAAAATTAAGCAAAAGATTTGAACTAAATTTAAGGAACATTCAGACTAAGAAATGAATTAAGAAACTATCAGAGAGACGAACTTGTTCAACCATGGTTGCCGCCAGACCTACAGACCAGACAAGAGAAGTCGCCACCTCCATTTCCCCAGCACCACTGAGCCACGACCCCCATTCCCTCTACCACATAGCGGACTCTCCAGACCTTGCCCAGCCGCCACAGGGAGGAGGGAGCATTATAATCATCCATCAGCTCGCCTCCTCGCTCATTCATTCACAGGTTCACATTGCCAGAAAGAAGACGGCCTCTTGATGAGGACGAATCTCAAGACTTCCTCATAGAACCTCACAAGCAAACATGACAGCGCAAGCAAGCAAGTGGGTGGAAGGCAAAGGAGGTCGGATCTCCTTCTCCCTAGAAGGAGCTTAACTATCAAAAGGCATTCTAATAAAACGCTTAGCCTTACACATCAAATTATGAATAAGTGGCTTTTTCTCCTGCACCTTGGTTTTTTCTCCTCAAAACGCTATACCAAACACACGCAATGATGTTAATGAACATTTTTCATTCTACTTCATAAAATTTTATATAATGTTCGTAAAATGATGCTTGTTTTTTTTTTCGCATGAGAATGAGTCTTATTTTAAAACAAAATGACTACAACTTTCAAGAATAATTAATTTAGCAATTTTATTTGTAAATATATTAATTAATATATTAGTGATAATAAATATTTTATCGTAAACATCTTGTAAAAATTTGTCTTTATATTATATTATGTTTTTTATTTAAATGAAAAAGTTGTTATTAAAAATACACAAATAAATCAGCATCAAATTTCCAATTTTAATATGAACGGCACAGATGTGGCCGGATCGGTTCATCACATCAAAATCAGAATCACAAGCATATGGTAGTTTCGTGTGCAACCGACCATGGGATCGCGCACCCAGTTATTCTCGTTTCTACTTTCTAGCAGCTTCTTCTATCACCATCATCTCCCTCAATTCTCATCTTATTATGTTAATCAACTTCCACCAACTTCTCTCTCATTTTGTCCCAGCTTCATCTTCTTCGACTTTCTGGGTTTTTTTTTTCTGTGCGGAAATGGATCCCAATACCAATAATTTTCCCATTCTCTGTTATGTCTTACACCATTTGGATCCACACGCCTATTGTCCTCTTCCTACGGAGCTACACCAAACTCTTCTGACTCAATTCTCTCACTTGTCCCACCCCAAAGTCTTGGCGGCATTGACTCAAGTCATTCCTGAGCTCCAAATATCGCAGACTCTGTTTCTTCTTCGAACCCTGGGTCCTCGTCCTGACCCTTCTGCGGTTGCTTTTGCGCGGCTCAAGATAGCGGAGATTCGCTCCAAGCTTGAAGAAAAGGAGGAGCTGAGGGAGGCTGCTGAGAAAGAGATGCAGATTTATGAGGCGATGGTAAGGTTGGAGGACATGCATGAGGAGTATGCGAAACAGTTGAAGGCTGCGGAAGAGAGGTTGATTGGGGTTTATGAATCAGTTGTGGCAGAGGGATGGGAGAAAGGGAGTGAGGAGGTGAGTGAAGAAGTTGTTGAAATTTTGAGGAAAGCAGAGACTGATGAAATTGAGAGGCTTGAGCTTTCTAGGCGGCAACTAAGGCTCATTCCTGAGGCGTTTGGCAAGATTCGAGGGCTCCTTGTGCTTAATTTGTCTAGCAATCAGCTGAAGGTGAGTAGATTTTGCGTCTTCCTACTCTCACTCTTGAAATCGATCAAAGCTTGTTTTCTGATTTCTGCTCTTGTTCTGAGATTGGGAAATGAAAAAAAATGTTTCGTTCTGGAGTCTTTCACATTTCTATTAATTTTCTAAGCTAGGTTTTTAGTACATGAAATCGTAAACGGAAGCAATGACCAATGAATTAATAACGAAAAAGGAAAGAAATTAATGATTCGCCTACAGAAATGACATCTGCTATGAGTGAATAATCTGTGAGAAGGGACGTTCGATCACCTTTGCATTATTTAATCTACTTAAAGAGGAAGAAAAAGTTAAAATATGATTTCATGACTTTTTATATTACTTGTATACGCTTTTAAATTGATTGGAGGAATGCAATTATTTGGAACCAGAGTGATGTTTTGATTTAGTGTTGATTGAATGTAATGAAGGGGATGAGATGTACGATTTGGCAGTTGGGATTTACTGCACTGGTTGGAAGTTACAGATTGGTGATCATGTACTGATGTTTTATTTTTATTCAGTCCAATTCAGATTTTCCTGTTTAGGACATGGTACATTAAATTGAATTAGCCAATCATACTTGCGTATGTATTTTAATAAACTTATCTTAGTCGAAACCCATTTGCTTTCATTAATACAGAAGACTTGGCTTTCTTAGTTATTGGTCTATCCATGGAATGGGGAAGGGGAGGGAGAGCAAAGTATGCTTTTACTTGTTAGTACTGGTTTTAGGTATACCTGTTTTTGTTTTTAACTTATAATTTTTGTTGTTGTTGGTTATCATATCTTAAAAACAGGTGATCCCTGACTCGTTGGCGGGCTTACAACAACTTGAAGAGCTTGATATTTCATCAAATCTTTTAGAATCACTACCAGATTCAATTGGATTACTGCTCAATCTTAGGGTCCTCAATGTGTCTGGTAACAAGCTAAATGCACTTCCTGAATCTATTGCACATTGCAGGTATGTTTGCATCTGTTCCATGATAACTTTTCTTTCTAATTAGTATTGGCTGCATGGTTGTCTAAATTGAACGGTTCATGCTTCATAACGGTTTAAAACTAATATGTATCATTGACACATTGACCAAATTCTAAGCAGTCTTGAAATGGTAATGAATCATGCTATTTGTGTCAATATGACAGAATCACATGATTCTAAGAGAGAAAAGAAAGAAAACAATGAGTTGATGAGGCATGTTAGAGTTGTTGCCTTTTATAGAGAGCATATATTGAGATTATTTCAAGAATGAACTATGGCAGATTCATGATTCATGATCCTATTTGTGTTTATGATTCATGAGCCTATCTGTGTTAAGTTTAAATAATCTTCTTACCTATTGGGTTATACTTCCTAGTTCCTATCGTGCGTGTTTTGTGCACATGTATGCACTCACTCACATGTCATACTTAATATTTCAAGCTATTTTTCATCTGTTATTGATTTTTACAATTCAATAAAGTTTACAAATTACAATCCACAATTTAGAAATGAAGTTTCTGCTTTTATGTTACATACAATTCAATAAATTTTGATAACTATGATTGGTATATCCCTGCTTGTGCTATTTCGACATGAATGAAACTGGAGTGTTTTTTATCTACTTATTTACAATTAGGTCCTTAATTGGAACGTGATAACAAAATGCATAAGTTTTATGTTAGATTTGTTGATTTTGCTTCTGTCAGACTTATGCTTTTACATGTAAATGCAGGTCTCTTGTTGAACTGGATGCTGGCTTTAACAACCTAATGTGTCTGCCAACAAACATGGGCTATGGACTTGCCAATCTTGAGAGGCTTTCGATCCATTTGAACAAGATTCGTCTTCTTCCCTCATCTATTGGTGAAATGAGGTCTCTTAGGTACCTTGATGCTCATTTCAATGAGCTCTGTGGCCTCCCACAAGCAATTGGAAGGCTGACTAATCTTGAATACCTAAACATCAGCAGTAATTTCAATGACCTGACGGAGCTTCCTGAAACCATCAGCGATCTAATTAACCTCAGGGAACTCGACCTGAGCAACAACCAGATCCGAGCGCTTCCATACACATTTTGTAGGCTTGAAAAATTAACAAAGCTCAATCTGGACGAGAATCCAATCATAATCCCTCCACCCGAGGTTGTCAGACAAGGGGTTGAGGCTGTGAAGGACTTCATGGCTAAGAAGTATCTCGAGATCATCTCAGAAGAAGAACAGAAAGCCATAGCTGAAACAAAGAAACAGCAACAGCATGCCCAGGGTGGGTGGGTGGCTTGGGGGACCTCATTGTTGAATGTTGTTTCTGGGGTTTCTGAAAGTGTTGCAGGATATCTAGCTCCCAGAAAAGTCCCAAGGGACCCGTGGTTGGATCAGCAATTATGATATTAATATGGATTATGTCATGGAGAACATGATCTTCCTGTAGAAAAATCCTATAATCCTATTAGTATTTCTGGATCAGCTAACCAGTTTTTGACTTTGTGTACACATCGGTGTCATGTATGTGGGATGGTGTTACTCTGAGAACTCTAGGTCTCCGTAATTAATATAACCAGTCTGGAAACATGTTATAACACCTTGTGAATATGATGTGGATCAATAGAATGCACTCTTAGACAGTGATCTATATTACATGAAAGTCTCTGTTCCCCACGCTGGGTCACCATGACGCCTGATGATTAATAATAGATAAATTAACAGTACTGTGTGTATAATTTATTAAAAAAATATATCTTCAATATTAATTGTACGGGTTTCCCCCCTAAATTTCATATATAATGCATATGTTTCATATTTCATAAGGCGTTGCAGTTAATGATGGATGTAACTAAATCAGGGGAACTGTCATTTTAAAAAAAAAGGTGTAAGTTTGGTCTAAATTCTATTGTTATTCAATATATTCTTCTTACTGTGACTCATATATAAACTTTCTCTTCTATTGAAATACACATATGCATGTTCGAGTAATTTCTAATTTTTTGAATCCTAAAAGAGACAAAAGGAAAAGCAGACCATAACCCGAACTTCAAGATCAGGCAGGAACTCAAATCTTTTCCCAAATTACATTCTTTGTAGGTTTAATTATATGCTAATAACAATCAGTCATAAAATTGAATTACCCCAAAAAATACCAGGCACGCAAATTTATGTGTAAAATTTTACAAATACATAATGGGTCTTGGTTGAAAACTTGTATTTAGTTTTTTCTTCTTTTGCTATTCCTTTAATTGAGCCGAAGACCTACGACCAAGGAAAGATAACTGTCTGAAGAACCAGAAGAATTACGACGTAGATAGGGGGGAGGAAGAGGAAGAATAAGAAGAAAGAGACATGAATTAAGAATAAGAAGTTATAAAAGAACCGAAAAATAAGAAAACTAAGCTAATGAATTGAGAAACTGTTATGAATATTATTATGTGGATGTACACGCCTTCTATTATTTCCAATTGTATTTTGTATCCCTTTATTTCTTCATGTAATCTTTATATTAATCTACCTTGATGTAAATTTATGCCTATATATATAAAGAATATCACATTGAATATGAGAACCTGATTCACTCCTCCCTCTTTCCTTCTCATGCACTTTCCTCTCTCCTTCCATATGCCTTCTCATCTTCTTCTTCTTTCCCTCGCAGCACGATGATCTACCCTTTTCTGAGGTATGTGTTTCTCCAATGTTCTAATGTCAGATTTGTTAATATATGTGTGTTTTTGCTGAATCTATATATCATTTGTTTGTCTGGGTATTGTATGCACGCCTACACTGCCTGCTCTGGGTATTGTTGTTCTGAGCATTTTTATGTTGTTCATGGTACCTGTATTGCTTCATCGTCCCACATGCTAATTGGATTTTTACACATTTATAAGGTTAAATACATATTTATGTGTTGTTGCACTGTCTGGATTTTTATGCTGTATTGCTTCTTCGTCCTCTTTTCCTGTAAACATGCGTGTATGCATGTGTGTATAATTCCTCATACGTGGATCTGTGCTTTTGAACCTCTGTGAGTATGCAATATTTGTTTGTGATTTTGCTCTTCCTTATTTGGATCTGCAAATATATGCGTGACTTTCGCTGAGATCTCCAAGCTTCTCACCGGAATTTATGGCTTCTCGCCAGAGAAGGAAATTTTTTTGAAATGATTATTTTTTGAATAATTTATGACTAACGTCATTAACAATAATATATCTAACTTCATAACAATACAATCTTGTGACATATTATCAATGAAGTTATAAAATAACGTCATAATAAATGACATTATCTACAGTACAGATAACGCTCTCGATTCTTATCTCCTAGAGTTATCATACTAAATAATGAAGTTATAATGACATTATCATAATAATAAATATAATATAACGTGCTATCTTAATTGTTCTACAATGTTATTTTTAAGGATAATGAATTATGTGCTAAATTTATTATGATGTTATCTACATGCTTGTTTGGGAACACTGTTTCCCAAACGGTACACACATTTCAATATAAAACCATCTCGAAATCTGTAAAAATCATCTCGAAATTCATTAAAACCATATCAAAATCCATAAAACTATATTAAAATCCATAAAATACCTCGAAATTTGTAAACTCATTTCTCCCAACGGACTTCTCAAACACACGGCGTTATCTTCTCAGCTGTTTTGCAATTTGGACCTTTGCATTTCTTTTCTTTTGTTTTCATATCATCATATATTGCGCATTGCAAGACGCAATATAATTAGTTTCCATATTTGCAAAACGCAGGTGAAGTTTTGGGCCTTTGACTTATTTTGAAAAAAATACAGACAGAAAGACAAACAGTTCTTCAAGTTCTGTTCTGTGGCTCCTTTATCTAACAGGGCAGGATGTGGTGGTATCATTAGGGACCACATGGGTTCTTGGGTTTTGGGGTATGCGAAAACGCTTGGATATGGTAACCCCCATATGGCTGAAGAATGGGCAATTTTCAATGGGCTACGGGCGGCTTATGAATGTGGCTTCAGACAAGTTATCATTGAATCGGATGACAAATTGTTGGTTGATATGCTAAATTCGAATTGTGATACTACTAACACTGGGTTGTTGTTCTCAGGTATTAAAGATCTCATGTCAAGGAAGTGGAACGTGATCATGCACCATGTTCCTAGGGAGCAGAACCGGTTGGCAGATGCTTTGGCGAAGGAGGTTGTCTCCTCTTCCGTGACTTACTATGACTACCCGCACCACTTACGGGAATTGTGCTTGTTTGACTGTCTGGGATTTTTCCCCCACTATGTGTAGTTTCCTTTTCTTTTGAGCTTTAGTGCTATAAAAAAAAAAGTTCTGTTAGGGTCTCCTAAAAAAAATCTGAGCCATCAGGGTCTCCTAGACAAAAATCTGAGCCATGCGTTTTGGACCGTTGTTTTTGGGCTCCAGTTCTTAATTTTTTGGGCAATTTGTGATTGGACTCATGGCATATTTTTATTTTTCTTTTTTTGTATAGAAAACAGATTTGAGCACTGTATTAGGCCTATATTTATAATAAAAGGGGCCTCTCGTTCATTTGAACACTACAGGTTAAAATAAACGGGGAGCCAATATTTATATTAAGTAGTTTATTCATAAATTATTTGGGACACCGAAAATGAAAAACTTATTTTTCTGAAATCATTTTGGGCTCCAGAAATTAAAAAGGGAGAATGTGTATGGGCTACCTTTTGGGATACTTTTGTTTGTCAAATTAAAAAAAAAAGGGGAAATGTGTATGGGGCCACTTTTGTTTGTCACTGATTTATTTGTGAAAAAATGAATTGCGCCCATGTATAGATTTTCTTACAAAATATTATTCTTAATGTTATAAAATTATATGTAAATGTGGATGTTCATAAAACTCTTTGGATTCCTCTTAGGATCCTCTCCCTCCTAAATGCCAAATTCCATAACCTCTAACCCTTTATTATTCCCCATGCTTAATGCCATAAAGATCATAACCTCTAATGCCTTTATGTTGTATCATAATGTGGGTTAATTCTTTTGTTTATGGCATTGTAACTTTGGAAGGGTATAGTGCCTATAAATAGGATTGTAAAGGAAATGGTTGGATGTACTTGGAATTACATATGAATGAGAAATGCTCCTTTGCTCTCTTCCACAATCTCTTATCTTCCCTTATTTTCTATACTCTCATTTTTCGTTTTATAACACGTTATCAGCACGAAGCTCTACGAAGGGCGTATTTCCTTATCGTTGTCTTAGAAATTTCTTCTTCTTCTTCTTCTTCTATTATATTTTATTTGATCCATATATCTATGATAATCTAAACCATTATATGGAATTAAAGATATTCTTTTACCGATTGTTTTATACATCGGGTTCCATTTAATATCCTTCACAAGCTTTTTATTTATATTATTTAAATTAATTTATATTATATTATATGGTTATTTATATTTTATGTCGTTATATTATATTTACATTTTATTTGTTTATTTATTTATTTAACATTTATATTTAGCTATTTTATTTCATGTCATATTCTGTTATTTATATTGTGCTATTTATTTATATTATTACATTTATACATTTTTATTTATTTATTGCTCATGCACGCGCACACATATATATGCCATATTTATTTAATATTTATTATTTATTTATTTATATACACATTTATTTATATTGACATATATATATATATATACATATATATATTTCCCTACCTCACTATATATATTGTCATCCCTCTTTATGGATATTTATTTCATGTTTTTATATTATTTATTCACGCTTCATTTATTTATTTGATATTTATATTTTGTTATTTTAATTCTATTATTATTTACATTTATATATTAAGTTGTTCCATTTTATTTACATTTCATTTATTTATATTATTTATTTATTGTTATTTATTGTTTCTATAATTTACATTTTCGTTATCTTTTACTTTCCATCTTTATTTATATTTCATTTTTCATTATTCACTTTGATTTTGTTACTTCTTATCATGCCATTATTATTATGCTCATAGCACTATAACTAATATATATTAGTTTATTGTTAACTTTATGTTATTTACTATTATTGTTGTCATTGTTTATCATTTTCATTCTTTTTGTTATTTATATTCATTCACATTGTTACATCTATACTTAGTTATTGCTTCATTTATATTTA
>JANTPZ010137509.1:0-10076 GCA_025593235.1 Vachellia pachyceras
AAATCGATTCTTGCCAAATATAAGAAGTCGAACAGGTTTCAATCCTCTTCTCTTTGCTGCTCTACAAGGAAAAGCTGATATGGCAGAGTATCTATTCCATCGCACCGATCATGATAGCTTTGAAGAAGCGTATTGGGATAAGTTATTCCTCACTTGCATCGACTCTCGTATTTATGGTAAGTGTATATATGTTGCCGATAAATCAGGAATTCACTTAATTATTCATGAATGAAGTATAGGTAGGGAAAAAATTAGTATCCATTACATATTGGGTCAAACATTACTATTTATAGTCCTCAATACAACAGTGAAAAAATTAGTTAAATTAGTTATCTGTATTAGTTTTCCTGTAATACTAAATTTAATCATGTACAAGTGAACTATCCCTGATCGATAATTTTAGGATTTGCATTTCTTGACTACTTTTTCAAAATTCATAGATTTAGCTTTGAGAATGTTGGGAGAGAGGCCAAGACTAGCATTTGCAACGAATGAAGTTGGTATGACAGGTTTGCATATCATGGCTCAGAAGGCAATAGATTTGGGAAATGATAGCCTTCATCATCAAAATCGGCTGACAAGTTCAGGTAAATAAATTAATTATCATCGTAACTACTTACTTGGAAAACTAACTTTTAATTTGGAAAATTCAATTAATAAAATTATGCATCCCAGGTACGGAGCATAGGATTTTCCTTGAGCTTGTTCATTCATTGTGGGTAAAAATTCTCAAGGGTGCAAACTCAAAGTTCGATATTAGAAAAATCATAAATGAGCCATCAAGACTACTATTTGATGCAACAAAAGCTGGGAATTTTGACTTCTTAGCTATGCTTATGAAGTCTTACCCTGACTTAATTTGGGAGTTGGATAACCACAACCAAAGCATAATTCATATTGCTGTTTTACATCGTCATCCTGAAATCTTCAATCTAATCTATGATTTAAGTGGAAGCAATAAGGATATCATATTGTCATATATACACGATGATAACCACAACAATATATTACATTTGGCTGCAACGTTAGCACCAGCCGGTCGACTTCAATTGATCTCTGGAGCAGCTTTCCAAATGAAGCTCGAACTATTATGGTTTGAGGTACTTGTTCCTTACTATCTATGGAATCGCTAATTAAAGGATCTTATGTCTAGAATACACTCACATAATGAATCCCGAGACAATATGTGGAATAAACCTATCTCGTTCCCGTCTTACCCCGTCAACATCCCTGTGTATATATAAAAATGAAACTAATTCATGAAAAACCATTTGATATGGCAGGAGGTGAAGAAGATAGTGCTACCGTCATATGTGAATATGAAAAACATAAATGATGAGACTCCTCGTGAGTTATTCACAAATGAGCATGCTCAATTACGGGAAGATGCTGAAAAATGGGTGAAAGGAACGGCTAAGTCATGTATGGTTCTTTCAACACTCATTGCTACTGGAGTGTTTTCAGCTGCATTTAGTGTACCAGGTAGTATCAATGATAGTTCAGGAACTCTCAATTATTTATGGAATCTAACATTTACGATATTTGCAATATCAGATGCTATTGCATTTACCTCATCTTCAGCTTCCATACTAGTCTTCCTATCTATACTCGTCTCACGTTATGCAGAGTATGACTTTTATCAGTCTCTTCCTTCAAAGCTAATATTTGGATTGGTAGCACTTTTTGTCTCCATAACAAGCATGATGGTAGCATTTAGTTGTGCTTTCTTCATTACATATGACCATGGCTTAAAATTAAAGTGGGTTCCTAGCTTCATTTCCGTACTTTCATTTTTACCAATAGTCATATATTTATTTTCGCAATTTCAACTTTTTTATGACATCATTTACTCCACTTATTATTTAAGATCTCTGTTCAAGCCAAGCAAGCATATGCTTTACTAAGAAATAGAGGATCTTGTAATTCTGTTGGCGATACTTCAACTTGTAATATATATTGGCCTTACCTAGATTTGGCAATATGTATAATTGTTATTGCAGAATTTCTAAAGTAATGATTTGATATTTTTATTGACACTTGGATCCTTGGCACTTTAGCAACGTACAACGGTACAATTAACAAGAAGCTAAAATCGATTTTGCATCAAATATTCAATGGCATTAAATCAAATGGTTGTGTTCTAATAATTGGTTAATGTGCATCCATAACTATAAAGTATTTTTTTGTACATCCAGTGTCCCAAAATATGTTTTTCCAAGTATGCCTACCATCCTAAATTAATTTTTTGATGCATCTATCATTTTCAATTGATTACTGCAAAATTACATCAAATAATACTTTAAAACGCTGGACACACACCCAAAAAAAAATTACTTCAGACACTGAGTGAATCGCTTTAACCACAATTAAATTTTGTTGCTTTTGCTTTTCGTCTTCGTACGCACGTTGTCACAGACGTGGGGACAGTTTTTGAATGAAAGCTCGGAGGTTGGAGCATATACGAAAAGACAAACTGTTGAATGAATAATTCTGTGACTTTAATTTTGATAGCCGAAGACTAAAGACTTTTGAGGTTGATAAGCCATGAATGACTCTAGCCATATATAAGCCTCCCTTTTCCAAGAGGACTCAATTTGGAGGCACTCATGGAATTACATCTTTGGAGCAATACTTTTCTAAGTAACGAAATATGGGACACAGTGTATTGAACACGATATATAATGATGGTAATCCTCCACAAGAATTTTGATCTATTCTTCTCTCACGTATATTATTTTAACAATCACTCTCGCTAAGCTTGAATTTAGAAAGTCTACCTAGTTTCCTGACACAATACAGCTCATCTATTTAGCTATAAACCTTTTTGGACCCAAGAAGCACTAGTTATTTTTGGTTGTTAAAGGGATCTATATATAAAAATTTTGATCAGTTTGAGTTAAGGTCCTTGTTGTGATTTCATTAACAAATCAGTAGTTGAAATTGTGATTAACTTTAATCAATCACAATCTCAACTATTTAACCATAGGGTTGTACAAAAGGACATGTTGGACTAGACCAGAATACAATGTCCCAACCTAAAGTCTGATCTGTTTTCATGTGCTGGTCTAGTCTGCTTCAGTAGAAAACCGAGGTTGGGTTGGATTCAACTTGGTGTATCAGACTGGTGGACTAGTCTAGACAGTCCCATAATACCAAATTCTCTGATTTTTTTTTCATTTTCTTCCAATGATAGCCGTTGTTACTTAAAAAAAAAAATTAAGGTCTTGACTTAAACTCTAATCTTGACGTGATATTTTCTGTTTCGTTGATTGGAAGACTTTTAATTAATTAACTGAGTGGACACAGATGCAGTTAAAAAAAAAAAAGATAAGGATGTAAATGACTAAAGTTGCTTTATAAAACTAATTGATAACACGGAAGAACTTTATGTACTAAAGTTGCTTTATAAAAGAAATAAGAGAGAATGACGTGTGAGGACCATTAAAATATGTGGATGACTACAAAGTGGTCCACACAATAACCTAATGACAGTTAGCTGCTTAAGGACGTTTTAGGAATTAAGAATTAAGTTTCTTTTTTTAATTATATAAACTAACAGCAAGCGTTAATCAGTAATTTTATCTCTCCTCCTCTATTGGATTTAGTGGCTGGTCGTATTTGGTTCAATGCCTATGTATTCGTGGTTACATTTTGCAATTCTGAATTTTGGTTGCACTTGTGCAATGGTCATTGCATGGATGTTGCTGGAATTTCTGCTCGAATATTTTCTTATTTGTGGAATTTATAATTTACTTTTCATAAATAAAATTAAAATATTCTACGCGTGACTCTCCTCGAGCCCTTGAATTTCTTTCATTAAATAATTAATTAATATCATTGTCTGCTCTTATGTTTTAAGTATGCAAATGTAATATTGGGGAAGCATTATATATTTCCTCACCACGTGCTCTCCCCTTCTGGCTTATCATTTTATTATCATTTATATTTTTATATTTTGTGTTTTTGTCCTTTTCACGTTGGATTAAATTTGACATTTGCTTATTTGAGTTTTGCTATATCTCATGTAGAGCTATCAAAATGGGATAATCTAACTATTATGGCTAGTACTAGCTGAGTTTGGGTCATCTAATGGAACACAATCTAATACTCTCTGTTACCCTATGATTACGAAGAATATCTCAACCTCTCAAATATTATTTTTCATTTTTATGTAAAGCTTAACGACAGAAGAAAAAAGAAAAAATTATTTACAATTTTAGGCATTACAAAAAAAATTAAAAAGAGACCACTTAAAGATTTGAAACTGGTATTAGTAGAAGTAAGTCGATTTGGTATTCTCAAGCAGAGAATGCCAAATGGTGTGGCCCATATAAAGAAGAAAAAAGGATGTAAATCACTTGTATTAGTTGGTAAAGCTAGACACGTCTCTGGAGTTTCAGATTTTATTTTTTTTAGATGATAATTTTTAAATAAAAGCTGCTTTTTTAAAAGAAAATAATTAAGAGATTTCATTTGCAGATGCTTCATCATCATCATCATCATCATCATCATCATCATCATCATCATCTCTTCTTCTTTTTTTTTTCTTTTCTCTTCTTCTTCTTCTTCTTCTTCTTCTTCTTCTTCTTCTGTGAATGGTTTGTGTGTATTCCCAGATATGATTCAAATCGTTCAAATTTTATTTTCTATGCATATATACCATAAATCCAAGATTCGTTATATCATTGTATCATCTTTTTCCCCAGGAAATTTATCGCTTGATCTATAGATGCTGGTTCTAGGCAAATGCCATTAGAGGAATTTTCTCTTTCAATCTTATTGCCAGGTAAGTTCGTTGATCCTTTTTTTTTGGCAGATTATGCAGAAATTTTATCTAAAAAGGGACCTTGTCGTAATAATTTCTCTTAATTCAGATAGATCTGGCGAAATTCTCAGTGGGACCACATAGAGCTGCCTGCTTCCTAGAAATTGCTTAATTTCAAAGTCGACACTTAATTATTTGCATCATCAATAATTGAATAATGCATCCAACATCCGTACGTGGATTGCAGTGTCTGTGAACTGTGAAACAAATTGGGTCCCGTTTACATTAACCCCTTGGAATTTTCAAAAATAACCTAACTCTCTGGAATCTTCAAAAATAACCTTTGTCATGGTAATTCTCATGTATGTCCTTGTTTTAACCATAGTAATAATGTGCTTTGTCTATTTCTTTACATTTTTACTACATACAAATACCATATTTACAGAATCATAATTTGAAGCCATAAACATCACTCCTCGGTAACTTTTACAAGTAGTAACTATCCAAATCATGTACAATAATTGACGATTAATATTAGTTAAAAACAATAAATTTGTGAGCGATGAAATTTTTTAAATCATACTCTCGTTTATGAAGATGATGTGGATAAGAAAGAATGAGTTGGAAAATAGAAGGTGGATATATAATTGATCTGAAGTAAAATTGATAAAAGTGCATTAAATTTTTAAATAAAGTCAAATTGATGCTTATATATAGGACCAACTCCTATATGAAAAAATGTTGCTTATAAATAAAACGGAAGTGTAACTTATCTTGAGCTTTAATTTGCACAAATGCATAGAGTATATTAGTGATATTTATGATGAGGAGCCACAAGATTTATAAGTCATTAATAGTATAACTCGCCTTGATGGATTCTTTATAAATATACTTGACCCATTTGGTTCTACTATTGTTAATAGAAAACTAAACCAGAATTTGCAGAAATCAATACAAAGTATAGTTATTAACTATGCGGAAGTTCTGTTAATGTGTGTATGGTTTTGCAGATAATGAATACTCCTCAAGGGCCTCATTATGGCATCTAATTAAGGAGGGTTGATTCAGCTAGTTTTGGGAGACCTAGCCTTCATCTTTTGGAGGATACAAGTAACTACTCTATCCATATTAGTCTCTCCAAAATCTCTTACTAAAGAAAACTGATGTGATCACTTTATTTTGTGCTTCCTGATAATTTCGCATAAATTTTGATTCAATTTCGGTGAGGGAGTTGATGGAATCCTTTTACCAAATAAAAGTATATAAATCGCTATGTGTTACTCTCCATATGTGATAAGGTGGCTCTTCGTTATCATTTAATAAGTTAAATTGTTGTTATCACTGATATTTTGTAATAGATTTTACATTAATGCATTGACATTATCTTAATTGTTGTCATTTGATAAGTTAAACTTGTTTTCCCTCTGATCGAATATATATAAGACATTGTTAACTAATTTACACATTTCAATGAATGTTAGTTAAGTCATTTAACATGACTTAAATTGATAAAATTTTTCCATTTTAGTCTTATTAAAAAACCTGATTTTCAAACACAGATTTATTATCTGTCACAAACCTCTCTCTTACATTTACTATGTCAACTGTTTTTACCAAATTTTTCTTCTAGAAAACTTCATATATATTGGATTGTAGGGATGCTACTAGAGGAAGGGGCTTTAATGTCCCATTCTCACGTTTGTTAGGATAAATGGATGTGATAATATCAAGACTGTCACACCGATTTTTTAGATGTGAGATAGCCGTGCTTATATAATATGGTCGATGTGAGACTGTCACCCTGATGCTATAAATCGAGAGCGTCTCGTTCAATTATTCCTCGTCATTGAATTAACTCTGTGTATGCTGTAACAAAAATCATGAGATTATATATTAAAAGAAGAAAAACGATCGTCTAAAAGTTTTTGTTGATAATTAATAATAATACAATAGTTCTTTGGAAAATATAGTTCTGAAGTGATGATTAGCGTCACAACTAAGCAGAGTGATCTAGTCTAATTTTATCATAATCTTTTGGCCACGAAATCACTATATTGTAACACATACAAGCAGGCCGTTGAGACTTGGCGATAGACTTTGAATTGATGAAGCATATAATTAGAACCTGACCAACTTATTGAATATTCTTCCTTTTCAAGTTTTCAGTTAATATAAAATATTTAATTCAAAGGATTAATAAACCCAGAAAACTACACTAATGCTCTCGTTGTTCATCGACCATATTATATAATGGAACCAATCATGAACATCCGTTTTCACTCAAAACAGTTTGTAATTGGATGTCACATCTTACTACTTCTAATTTAAATCCCAAAACATCACAAACATCATATTATCATTGAAACGCATATTACTCTTCGACCTCACTCAAGTAAATAAACTCACCAAAAACACTTCAACTTTGTTTCAGCGGAGGCCAGATTCAACCACATAAACTTATGTGTGCCTCCTCACAAATACGCATTAGAAGGGAATTAGGAGAAAGCTACGCCCATGTTGTTAGATCATAACAGAATGCTTCTGAATGCTGCGATAGCAACATTACTACGTTAATTTTTAATATTCAATGTTAATTTTCTAACAATGGGGTAACATTGTTACATTTTGAAACTTCTGAGACAATATCGTACTTGAAAAAGGTTATAAGGCAACATTTCTCTTGAGTTTCAGAAAAAATTTGCACTTTAACCCTATGATTAAATCAATTTTCTTGATCTCTACAAATTAATTATCTAATTCCTCCTCTCCTCCATCTAGGGTTAAAGGAATCAAAGAAAACTTGTTCTAAGAAGTCCTTTAGCTTGATATATGTAATATCCCAAATTTCGTAAACGGAAATAAAGGCCAAACTGATGAATTACGAAAGGGTTTAAGACCCATAGAAAAGCAAAGTAGAAAGAAAAATGCCTAAATAAGAAAGAAGATAATCGACTAAGTCCCTAACCTTGAGAATTTCAAGTAAGAATGACCCAAGGGCAAAATGGTCATTTGGCCTAAATGACAAGACTAAAATGGTCATTTTGAATAATAAGGCATAGGGGGAAAAATGTCATCAAATAATAAGGACATTTTGGTAATTTTGGTCAAAAGTCAACAAAAAGTCAAATGTGACCCAAAAAGTCAAAGTCAACCCAAAAGTCAAAGTCGACCAAAATGTCAAAAGTCAACCAAGGGTAAGGTTGGAATTAAGAAAGAGTAGAAAAAGTAATGGCATTTTGGTAATTACGAGGAAAATGAGCCAAGTAATAGCATTTCCGTAATTAAGGATTTTCATAGGGCTAAAAGACTGAGAAATAATTATTTGAGGTAGCAGGAGTCCTCAAATGCCGGAGACCCGAACTAAGAAAAGTTTAGTGGGGTTATAAAGTAATTAATAAAATTATTACCCGGTATCCAATGCGGGCAGGTTCGTTGTACGGAGAGCAACAGTGCCTGAAAAGCCAGAAAGAGTATTTTCTTAGAAAATTAATTACGGAAAATCCAGGAAGAATTTTGAGAAATGGACAAGAGCTTGAGAATCAGGGAAAAATATAGAATTTTTCCATGTCCTTAAGTCAAATTGGCCGCCGGAAGCCGTTTTACGGTGTTGCACGCAAATGAAGGAATCCTAACGAGTTACGAGGGAAGCCCGGAGATGCTATGGACTAGGACATGATGCCAACTAGGCAAGGAGGCCTAGGAGATGGTGCCACATGAAAGATAAAGTCTCCGGAAAAGTAAAAAGGTAGTTACCGGCATAAAGGGTACTTTACGGAAATGCGTGCCACCGAATCATTTACCTGGACTGGGCAAAGGCCCAACCAGCAAAAACTGACAGCTAGGGGTCTGGAAAGTTGTTTTTCAGCTAGGAAGAGGAGGGGTGATGTGGCTCATTTTGGATCAAGTATTTGCTACTTGGTCCTCAAGTTTGAATATGCTACACACAAATCACATGGGACCACATTAAACTAGGAAAAACTCTCTCTTCCTCTCTCATTTTCACGCCACTCTCTCTCTCTCTTACCTTTATATTTTTCTCCTCCTTCTCTCTAGAAATCTCTCCCTCCCCAAGCAAGAAGAAGAGCTCCAAGCTTCCATAACTCTAGGTAAAGGTTTCTAACAACCAAATCTTGCTCTTTTCTTGAGTCTTGTAACTTCCACTACCTTTCTCTTGAGTTGTTCCATGAATGAACCCTCTTTTGGAAGAGGAGGGCTAGGATTTCAAAAGTTGAAAATGGAAATGAGAAGGTTTTTAAAGTGGTAAAGGGTTACAAGTTACTCTTTGAGTAGTATGAACTTTGTTGTTGGTTGTTGTTGGTTGGTTTGAGTTGTTTTAAAATTTTGGGAAACTCAAGTTTATAGGGAGGTGCTGCCCAAATTTCCTTTGGTCTAAGGGAAGGTGTTTTTGAGTAGATCAAAGTTAAGAAAAAGGGTTTTTGGAAGCAAAGAAACACATGGTTTCATAAGTAAAGTTGAAAAACCCTTCCTTTCCTTATTTTTGCTATTTTCGTCCAAGCTAAAGAAAAAAATAGAAAGGATGTGTTTTTGAGAATTTTGATGGTTCCATTGGCTTCAAAATGATGTTTTCTGTAGGGTAAAGCTAAGATATAGATTTTTGAAGCTCAAAGGGCCATAAAAATAAGTCTTGAACTTGTAGGACACTTAGAAAACCAAAAAGGTGGTTTTTTTTTTGTGTTTTGCAAGTTTTGTTGCATTTTGATGATGACATGTTTACATGGATGTTATGCCATGATTTTTAGGGGTTTAAGAGGTCCCAAGAGCATATTGAAAAAGAACCAAGAACACTTTGGAAGTTAGATTAAAGGAAAGCTAAGATCTTGAGGTAGCAAAACTACTAATCTCCTTCTATGTTTAAGAAAATGATTTGTGAATGTTACATGAACTTTTATGATGAGCAAAGTGCATGATTTGTGTATGAAATGTGACTTTTGTGCTATGGCCATATGCATGCTAAAATGAAGTTTGATGTGTCACATGTTTATGTATTCATACACATGCCATAAAGTCATGTATGCACATTCACTATGTTATGATTATGTGGTTTTGCTATTGGGATTCCCAAATCTCATCCCCCACCCACTAACCATGTAGGTGCAAGCACAAGCAAGGGTAAGGAAAATGTTCTTGATTCTTGAAGATGATGATGCATATGCTTGCTTGTTTTGTGTAAATATGCAAGATGCTATTTTTCTTTGAAGTTGTTAGGGTTGTAACCTAACTACATCATGAAGAACATATGAATATGGGATGATGCATGCATGATCATGAGCTAAGAAGGCTAAAGAAGGAT
>JANTPZ010137511.1:0-42906 GCA_025593235.1 Vachellia pachyceras
AGATGGCATGGGAATCCCAGAGTGAGATGTGTTCTTTGTATCACTTCCAACACAGACATCTTCAAAGTACAGTCGTTTGCCAAGCTTTAGACTGTGCAATGGTTCACCAGAGACAGAAAAGTGTTCAAGTGTGGGAGAATTTCCAACAGGATCTTCTTGTAACCTCTCTTTCTTACCATTAGAATCCTCTTGGGAACCTTCAAAAGTGAGCGCTGATGTTCTGCTATACCCATTTGATGAAGAATTCAGGGAAGCTGATTTTGAGCCCCTTGATGAAGAAACATGCTGTAGCTCAGACCCAGAACTATCAATACCACATGACGGATTGAACAGCTCAACATTGATGTCTCGATCTGCTTTGCCACTCCAATCTACTGACTTTAATCTAGGATTCTCAGTTGCTTTTGAATTAAAAAGTAGGTGTTCCCAGTCCCACTGCGAGAAAGATTTTGCATTCCAGTCCATCTGAAGACTTCAGAGATTCCCAAAAAGTGGTCCCAGCAATCTGCAAATATATATATATATATAATGAAATTGTTGGTTTAAAGTTTCTACATAAGAAAAGGAGAGTAATGCAAGCTCAGCTCTGCTAACAAAACCAGAGGAAATGGATGAATAATAGGCAAAAAACTCAAAGCACCAATGAAATACATATAAAGGCAGCGAAGAAATTGCCAAAATAGCCAGCTTTGGAATAATCTTTGCATAATTTTCAAAGGTAGATAATAACTAGGCTCAAAAAAACATTGAAACGTGTTTCTGCACCGTCGACGCATGTTATATTAGGATTGATACAAAACTAAGTGCAAAGCTAAACAAAGATTGAAACAGGCAATGCCAACATCCTGATGGGAAAACTAAAATTTCGCAAATTGTATGTCTATTTGCCACTACATACTAAAGAACAATGACAACATTCTTCAGTCCCCACCACAGAAGCAATATCCCAAACCTAAGATGCCCCTAAAAGACATTTAATGCTTTAAATGATTATCAAAATAAAGGAGTCAATCACATAAATCCATGTGTGCTCTCTAGTGTTCTGCAAATTTCTGTCCATAAGGCTGACAAGTGGCTGTAGATTGTGATTAGAGCTTCAAGTTGAGATTAAGCCATTACCACCCTTATGTTTACATATATAGCCATTTAACTTTTGCACCGGTAATGTTTAAGCAAGAACCAACTAGACCCGGTCAATCTGTATTAATTTGTAGTTCAGGTCCAGCAAAGCGCTAGCACCACTATTTCCCTGATCTAGCCTTTAATAGCATTTAAAGGGGCATTTTGTAGCATTGGCAGAAAGTACCAAACTTTTGACTCTACCACTCGATGTGATTTAACTCTTCCTACAATTGTGTAACTAATACACTCAACCTTCAATACAGGAAGCTTTAGTTCCATTAAATATTTTGCTTTGAAGATCTTGACCATTAAGTCCCCTGAAAACTTACGCAAACAATATTGAAGCATGAGATACTAAAAGATTATTTTACACGCATACCAGAAAAGGACCCTATTGCAAGAGAGCTAACTCCTTATAGCATCGTCCTTCCAATAATTCGCTTTTGTCACATTCCAATTAGTCCACCAACCTAACTTAGTAAATAATAAATATCAGCAAACTAATCAACAAACCTGCAAGGAAACTACCTAATGGTCCGTATCAATTACTGATCTCTAACTTAAAGGAGGAAAGGGAGGGGAGGACTTATTGCAACCCAACTTGATATAACTGGGTTGATTTTCAACTTCATTTTCAAACAAATTCGGATATAGCTTTTACTTTTAAAAAGTAATGGAATTATGAAATCCATTCGCTAAGGTAGATAGACATCAGTTTACTACGACATTTATTAGTAAATGGGGTCATTTTGAAATTTGGACCCCTTTCAAAAAAATCACTGAAACTAGCATCGTCTCGTTCTCTCAGCGACATCGCTTTCTAGAATAGATAAATATAACGAGTGTCACAACACAGGAGAAAGACGGCGCAGAAAAAGCATCTTTTTCATTGGCTAAAGTGCTTCTTTTACAATTTACATATTATGAATGCTTCAGAAAAGGATATTGCAATATGACTCCGGCACAAAAAGGAAATCGTAAAAAAAGTACTACCACTCCAAATAATAATAGTAATACTAATAATCATAAAAATAGGAAATAATAATTAACAATATATAACCAAACATAACCGCCGCAAAACACTATTTATTATCTTCTATCGGTTCCAACGAAAACGGAAATAGAAAGAAACAACAATACCTAAACAGGCTAGTCAAATAAACTCAAAGCTCTTGAAACAGTAAAAGCGATCCCTATTTGTGGTTTTGTCAACCAATCTCAGAAATCAAAAAGCTTAACGGAAAAAATATCAGATTCCAAAAGGCAAATATAGAGGAGAATGAAGTTTCAAGAAACCGATCAACACATCGCTCGAGGTCGTGCGTGCTAATAAATCATGAAAAGCATAAAATCCAGTTCCGAAAGGGAAAGGGGGGAAGAGAAATCTCAGAGCTTACAGATTCCGAAAGAGGACCGAGAAATGAATAGGAGATATCGCAGCGTATTAGGATTCGAAGCATTCCATTGGCGTTTCACAGGCAGAGGCAGAGGCAGAGGCAGACGTGGACGTACCGTGGGAGCACTGTGTCACTCACACACTTAATGTGCATTTCTGCTTTTAGCTGCAGCTAGCTAGCAAGCAGCCTTATAGATCAAGGGGCCCTTTTTTCCTGTTTTTTTTTTTTCACTTTCGTTTTCTTTTCTTCTCTTTTCTGATCCTCTCAATTATTATCGGAAATATGAATAATCCAGTGCTCCGCCGGTCCACGCCACCCCAAAATGCTCCTGGTCTGATTTATCCGATATTCCCCATCTCATTGCAAGAGTTAGAAAAAAAAAAAAAAGGTTATGAGAATAATTTACAAAATTTATTGATTTTGAGATGATTTTTTATAAATTTTAATATAATTTTATCTTGATTTATGTGCACCGTTAGAAGTAAGAAATTCTCAAACACTCTATCAGTTGCTTAAAGTTTTTTTTGCCAGTATTGTTTTATATAAAAGAGCTAAAACATAAAGAAAAATAAAAATTAGTTCAAGTAATTTTATCAATAACACTTTATGCATGTTCATGTGTTATCGACACGTTTTTTTTTACAGGTGAAGTGTAAATTTGTCGTAAGTTTTCACTTGGGAGCGTTAAATATACGAAATTATTTTTGGGTTTAATATTATTTTAAAAGTTTTCAAATCATAATAATGTAACATAATCATTATCTAGAGTTAAGTTTCACGGTTAGTGGATCAAATCTAACTGTCTTGAAGTGTACGAGTTCATCTTCAATTTTCTCTACAACGCATAAAATGCTTTTGACTTTTTGGTTTTATCCAATAGTAATTTTCTTTATTTATAAATATGACTTGAAAAACCTAAAGTAAATGATATTTAGAAATCTTGGATAATGGCTTTGATGACATAACTACAGCGTAGAAACTTTTGAAGCAATATTGTATGAAAAAATTAACTTTCGGATGCCCATCGCTCTCATATGGAAACTCGATAAATTTAAATCTTAAAAGAAGAAAAATATGAAGTAAATGGCAAGTGTAGTGCTGGGAAAATAGGTTGAGCTCGCAAGTTGAGCCCGTCAACCCGCCGGCTGAGGGCGGGTTTGCAGCCTGCATGAAAACGGGCCAAACGGCTCAGCCCGTTTGGCCCGCGGGCCTTTTTTATTTTTTTAAAATTTTTTTAAAAAATTGAACTTTTTATAGTTTTAATAAGAAGATGATGATGTTTCAAACTTTCAATAGCTCTAAATATTATTTTAAACCTTATTATTTCATCTTAAATGCATACTTACTTTGGAGATTGTTGATTATGTATTATGTTTTTGTATTATAAGCATTGTTGATTATATTTTTTTAGAAACGTATTGTATTTTTCTTCCGAAAAATCAAATAGATTTCGTAAATTTTATGTAAATGTGTTGCATTATTTTTTTAAAAAGAAAATTTCAATAAAATAATAATAAAAAATAAAATTGACGGGCTGGCAACGGGCTCGGGCTGCCATTTATAAAAACGGGCTGGCCCGCGGGTCGACAGGCCAGCCCGTTTCCCAGCACTAGGCAAGTGGACTTACCAACATATTTGGTTAACCAACAGGCAAATTTAACCTGAATAACATAACATTAGCAAGATTTATAAAATATAAACTTTCGATGTGATATTAAACATAAAAAATTTCAGATGTCCAACAGTCATGAGTCAAAATTTACGAGGTAAATTTACACCTTAATCTGATATAAGTAAATGACACGTGAGCTTGCCAGCACATTTTTTAATTTTGTCAAAAAAGAAGAATATGGAGTAAACGGCAAGTGGATTTACCAATTAATTAACAAATAAATTTAACCTGTATAACGCAACCTTATTAGGATTTATAAAATATAAACTATCGGAGTGATATTAAATCTAAAAAATTCCAAATGTCCAGCACTCATGAGTCAAAATTTACGAGGCAAGTTTTACACCTTAATCTGATATAAGTAATTTATTTTGTTAATATTCTTATTTTCTTAATTTTAAAAAATTTCTGTTAGGTTCCTAGACGACTGTTTTGGCGAGCATTGGGGATACTGGTTCGTGAATAGTTCTTACCAAAATATCCTATTGGTAAGAATATATATATATATAAATCAATAATATATCCTCTTGGTAAGAATATATATATATATAAATTAATAAATATGCAATTTTTTATAAGAAAATCCTAAATTTATAATTAAATAATGCCATTATTTGTCCTTTTTATTTTTTAAATTATTCAAGAAAAAAGAAATATTTATGTACTGAGGAATAGTAGTACAGCACATAGCCATCAAAACAAGAGTAACAAAGAGCCAAATCATCAAAAATTCAGATGCAGATGCTTGGTCTAACAAAAGGTTGCTATGATCGTAGGAAATGTCTAGGTTTTAAAATTTCATGAAAAATTATAACGACTCAATGTTTTACATTTATTCAGAATTTTAATTTCAGTTATAAAATAAATATTTTAAAGAAAAAATTACATTTGGTGGAAATAATTATATTTTATTAATAAATAAAATTTGTTTGTTTGTTAATTTATTTTTAATAGTTTCTTCAAGATTGGACCAAATTCAATCAGACGGACACGTTTAATAGTCTGGTGGTCTCGTCTGTTTATACACCTTTACTATGACAAAGCGAACAAACACAATTTTTATAATCACCTTCTTAATTTTTATTAATCAAATTATAATTAAAATATTAATTAAAGTATACATTTAATCATTCAAATTTATGTTCGGTTCAGTTGGTTCCTTTATGTTTTAAAAATATACTTCTTAACACCATTAATTTCATTTAACGTAAATTGATGATTTGGCAAATTTTATCAATGATTATGTAGTTAAATGATGATAAAATATGATTAAATTTTAAAATACAAAAATTATTGTATTGAATAATTAAATTTTAAACATACTTTATAGCATTTAATTGCAAATTACCATTTAAATTTGTTGAGTAAAAATATTCCGTTAAAATAAGTCAACGATGTTAAAATAAAAAAACTAAAAGTATACATTTTAAATTTTAAAGAACCAAAAAAGGAAAATTGACGTAAGATTAAAGGAATAAACATATATTTTAGTCTAAAAAATTTAACTTCTTTTTTCAATCAAGATTTTAACTACTTGACTATGGATTTAGGCATAAGCTGTGTTTGGTAAGCCCGTTTAACAACGGGTGCGCTTACCGAGATAAAATTCCTCTCACATAAACTACCTCGGAATCTGTGTCCGTTTTCCCAACGGGCTATCCAAACGAACCCATAGTTTCATATATCTGGCAATTATTTTGGGATAACCCTCTCGTTCATGTAATTTTGTTGTTCTGGATTTGGGGGAGATTCAATCTCTGTCAAATGTTTTCATAATTAATTTATAAATCAATTAATTAATAATAAATGGTTGAAAAATTCATCGAATTAGGAATTAAGAAGTAAGAGTTGATTGCTAATGGTCAGCACTTGACAGCACAAGTACTGAACCACTACAGTAATGATTATAGCAAGTGGTCCACGTGGGCACCACATCTTACCTGTCTTTGTAGCTTTATGCACCTAAACTTCCATTATCTGTTTCGTCGCCACCTGTTGAAAGAATGATTTTAGTTTAAAATATATTTATATTTAGATAAATATTTGATTTAGAATACATTTTGATAAAATACGTTTATATTTGGATAAATATTAGAGAAGTAAATTTTGATGAAAAATACTTAAAAGGGAATTAAATTCATTAAATAATGCATATATATTATTTTATATATTGTGATAAAATTAGATAAAAATAAAATAAAATAAATGCAATAAAGGAAAATATATGAAATTACGTACCATTAAAAGTTAGACAAATGAGTTTGAAGAGAAATAGCAAATATATTATTTAATTAGCTTTCTCAACCTTTCAAAAGAAAGTTAAAATGTGATTAGCTTTTATATTAAGGATTATGTGTATTATTATAGAGATAATACAAGAGGAATAATATTATTAACATTTTGTACATAATGAGCTTTGTTATATTTTAAAACATGCAAAAATGTCCACTTTTTTTCCTTCTCCCAAAAGCTCTTTTTTACGCAAATTACGCATTCTCCAAAATATCATTCCCAAACACATTTGTACTTAGAATGCATTTTAGGGGATCCAAAATTCACTACCAGAAAATGTCATTTAACGATAGAAAAATTCATTGCTAAATGGCTATTTTTCATCAAAAAATTTTCATTTAGCGACGGAAAATATTATCGACCTTCATTTTAGCAAAGGAAAATAGCCATTTAACGACGGATTTTCCGTCGCTAAATGGCATGTTTTTGGTAGTGATCATTCACAAACACACTCTTAGCCAGGGGGATAAAAGGGCGTGGCTGAATCCAGTAAAAGATTAATCTCTTGCAACATGTTGAATTAATGTTCAAATTCATATTAAAATATATGAATGTATTTAATACCTGGCAGTGCCACAGAAAGGAGTGCTTCCAGTAATAAGATATTTATCCTTAGCAAAACAAATTTAACTAATATGGTTGGTTTTAACAAAGAAGATAATTCTTGGTAATGTCATGAATCAATATTCTAATTATAATTAGAAAATATACCTATTATCCCTAATAAAACGACTCATGTACTAGCAACAGAAAACTTGGTAAACTCCTTCAATCAATCCACAGTTCAATTTGGTTTTTATTCTTCTTCAATTTTGTATTGTTTGAAAAATTATATATTTAAACTTTTTTCCTCTGTTATATAATACTAACCCTAGCAAAGATGAGGACTCTTCTAACTTAATATTAAAAAAATTGATGAAATAAATAACAAGATTATTTTTATCTCCTTTAAAAATAATAAATAAAATCATCTTCATACAAAATTCCCTCTTATTAATATTTTAATTACAGTTACGGCTTGGTTTACCCTTTCTGTAAGGCTATTTGATTTGGTTATATGTGTATATTGTCGGATCAATTAAAAAAAACCTCTCACTGCTAGCTTCAAAAAGTTAAGACTCCCAAAAAGTGGTTTTTTTAATTAAAAAAAATGTTAAAGCATATATTTAATCCTATGTGTGTTCATCAAATTTGAGTTTATTAACTTAAATTTAAAAATTGTACTTTTAGTCCTTTAATTATAACATTGTTAGCTTCACTTAACGGAAAATGATGATTCAACAAATTTAAACCATGATTCTATAATTAAATACCAATAAAACATGGTTAAATTTTTTAATATAAAAATAATTATCTTAAAAATTAATATTTAAATATATTTTAACACGATTTAATTATACTAACACAGTTTGAAATAACTTGGTTGGAATCTTCTGTTAAATAGAACTAAGGACGTTTAAAATAAAGGATTAGAAATACACTTTTCAAATTTAAAGAATCA
This sequence comes from Vachellia pachyceras, assembly GCA_025593235.1. Lineage (NCBI taxonomy): Eukaryota > Viridiplantae > Streptophyta > Magnoliopsida > Fabales > Fabaceae > Vachellia > Vachellia pachyceras. The sequence continues at coordinate 7,985 of JANTPZ010137511.1, forward strand.
AATTGAAGCTTAATGAAAAATTTAAAAAATAAATGTATATTGTATGGTCCCCATTTTTTATGACAAATTTGGTGAGAATAAAAGGCACGTCCAACTCGGCGTGAGTTACATGCTTTATTCATACAAGTAATTACTGATTAATGAATAAGTTGTTTTAAATTAAACTTACTTTCGCTTCTATAATTTATCCCAATTTATGTTTTGGTCTCTGAAGCTTAAAAATTGTGATTTTGATTCAAATTCAATCCATCTAAAACTGTTAATCCCTATAATTTTAAAAGGATATAAATTCGATGTTAACACTGTTAATTTTACTTATGTGTCATTGACTCCATTTAAAAAAATGAAGTGACTCAATAACTAGACAAATAAAGTGGACACAATTCTTACATTACATAAACTTTAAGCTTCTTTATTGGTTAAAAATACAGGGACTAACAGTTTTAAATAGAGTGAACTTGAAAGAGCAAAGCTACCATTTTTAAATTTTATGAACAAAAACTCAAATCTAGATAAACGATAGAGATAAAAATATGTTTAACCCATTTGTTTTTTTAGCAGCAATAATTTGATACTAATATCTTGTAGAAAAAATTCATGCAATCTACAAATCATGGTTCAACGAATTATAATCAATTTTCATATTTTTTCACTTTTAGACTTTAAAATGATCTATGAAATTTTTGTAGTTAGGTTGTTTTAATGTTCTAAAACTCGATATGTAAATATGCTTAATCTATTCAATCTATCCCATAACAAAATTTTAATCTCATGATATTTAAATAATTTTAATTTTGATTCAATGCAATATTCAATTTCTTACATTTTCTCTTATTTTAGTTTTGAACCTTTAATTTTTATTTATTTAAATTATTAGTATCTATAATTTAATAAAAATATAGATATTTTGCCCCTTAAGATACTAAAACAATTGATTTTAAGTTTGAAGGACTAAAATCAAAATAAGAATAAAATTGAGGGAATAAAGATTATTTTAACCCTTTTTAAAAACTTTTTAAGATTTACTATCACAAGTATTGTAAATAGGAATTATATAAACATGTAGCTAGAGGGGCTTCGATTGAAATCTTTATCTCACTTCTCTATAGCAAATCATGGTACTGGAAATGGAACAGATAGGTCCGTTGCTCCTCATGCTATTGGAATAAATAAAAAGTTCTTCTACCAACAAAGAAAATAAAAAAATAACGGTGAAGTTATAAATTTAGCAACGAAATTATTAACTAGGAGCACCTAGCATAATCAATTTTTAAAGAGCATAAATTTAGCAATAATCAATCAAGAAGATGCAAATTTAACAATAATCAATTAGTAAAGGTGCAAAGTTAGTAAAGCCATTAAATCTCCCTAAACTCTGTTAACAAGATAGTATATTTTACTATTTTAGGGTGTAGAGTTTCATTTTGGGATCATTTATGTAATTAAAACTGCTCCTTTTTGTTTAACTTTATGAAAATTTCTCTAAATAATTTTATCTTTCTAATGGTAATCAAAACTACTCTTTTTTCTTACCTTTTTTATTCCCTTTCTTTCTCCTTTTTGCTTAACATTTTTCTTTTATTATAAAAAACTAGCATGTACTCCCCCACGCATGTTATCATGATATTGATCATACTATTCAAACTTTATGATATTAAATGCACAACAATTTAATTGTGCTAAGTTAATTTCAACATATATAGTTTCAATTGAAAAATACAATTGTCATATATGCTGGACAGATTAGTCATATAAGACAAATTCAATGCGTTTAGTTTGCTCGATCATATACACGAAATGAAAATACAAATAACGAAACCAAGATGGGATGACTCACAGCAATAAACTATTACCAAGTGAAAAAGACAAGCACTTAAGGTCTACATAGGGAATGACATCCACAAGTAGGAGGTATTGTGAACATCAATGTAAGCATGACCAATCACATGGACAGATTTCTAAAAACTTCCTTGTAGACAACATTTATTGTCATCTTTACTTGACCATTCTCATTAGTAGGGACATATCTTCTCAAGCCACAAAGCTTCTAACCCTGGACAATGCAACATATCATTCCCCATGTGTAAATACTGGTTTAGAAAGATATACTCCAACATGACGAAGAGATTGCCCTTGACTTTTCTTTATAGTCATTGCAAAACTTCGGTTTATTGGAAATTGTCTCCTTCGCATATGAAATGACCATATACTTTCTGAAGGGTTCATATGAATTAACACCTTTTGATTTGGCTTTGAACCATTTAATGTAATTGCTTCAATAACATTCTTGACAAGCTTAGTTATACGAGCTGAGTACCATTACATAAGCCTTATGCTTGGTCTATATTCCTCAAGAGCATAATAGGAGATCCTACTTTCAATATCAACTTGTGGGGTGGCAAACCAGAGCTATTGATAGTGTTCAAGAACTCTGTTGTGTACAAATTGTCAAAGCTATCAATGTCATCTGAAGATTTACAAACAGAGTCACAACTAAGATATTCATAAGTATCACCAGGTAATAAAGAACACAACTAAGATATTCACAAGCATCACCAGGCAATAAAGAACACATAGTCATTGATTTTAGCTACTGCATCTATGGTTGGTGCCAGTATAGCTCTATCATTAAAATACTCATTATTGAAAAGATTTCATACCATATCTTCATAAGTAGATTGCACAATGGACTCTATTGGATTTTTTGATTCTGATGGCAAGAATTGATATGGGATATGGATATGATACATACCATCCTCTGCTTGACCTATGTTCCCATCACCCACATCTAGAAGCCATTTACTAAACCATTCCAACCGATTGTTCTTCACATTTAAAGATCCAGTTGTTAACCTCATGTTCTTTGTCAAATTGAAGATTCTACAATGATCCCATAAGGTTGAAGATGAAATACAAGCGCTAACAATTGTAGCCCTTGTACCTTTTGGTATTACTGGAAGTATTTGACAGAAGTCACCACCCATAACTATGAATTTCCTACCAAATAATAAATCAAAATGCATGATATCCCTTAGAGAATGATCAAAAGCTTCAATGTAATACCACTGAACCATATGAGCTTCATCCTATATAATCAACTTTGTGTTGATAATTAAGTTTGTGAGAGCTGAGTCTTGTCTAATTGAGCATATTGGACACTCAGTAGTTTGTGATAGTATCGCGAAATGTGAATGAGCAGTCCTACCTGAAGGAAGTAAAGTTGCTGCAATGCCACTTGATGCAATTGTCAACACAATCTCTCCTTTGGCATACAAGGTAGATGTTAATGCATTCCATAAGAATGTTTTTCCCTGTGCTACCAAAACCATGGATAAAGAAGAATCCTCCTGATGATGAATTTAACAAATGCATAACTTCAAATATCAATTTCTGCTCATCAGTAAGAGAATTGCTAAGTGCTATGGCTTCACTTTGAAGAGCAATCCCTATCATAGTTTAATTCTTGTGCTATGAGATTATTGGTAACATCCATGTATGATGTTTCTAAAGGACTCAGTAGGGTATGGTACTCATGAAGGCTCTTACCATTATTCTTAAGCAGAAGATCAATCTCTGTTAAGGCAACTTGTTCTTTTTCATAATCTGAGATAGAAAAACCTGCATACAAGTAATCATTCTATGAGGAATTGGAAATGAAATATGCTCTCTAAATAATTTAAATCATTATTTACTGTAATATATTTAGTTAGAATTGACTCACATGCATAATTAGGATGATCATGTCTATATATAATAAATCCTCAGATATGATTTTTGCGCACTGCTTCCAGACAGCCTCAGGATACTGTAAGCAATTACTTAGTAATTAAAATCACACATCCAGATAAGAGGGAAAGTGTGGGGGGAGTTTTATGTAGGGAAATAAAAAGGAGTTGAGGCCACCAATTTTTATTTAATTTATGTGAATACAAGATTTGGTTTAATAATCTTGATAGCATCCTCTAACATATAACTTAAAAGTAATGTCTGTGAGATGTTGAGATAACCAAAGTGGGATTAAAAAAATAAATGTACTTTAACTGTTATGTAATGCCAAGATTTTGCTTATTGATAAATAAGGCTATCCAGAAATACCTGATTCAAAGAAAAATGATATAACTGTTATATTTTTTATTTGGTAGGTAATTGATTCAAATCTTTGATATTTTGATAAATGGCTCTTTAGTGGCACAAAAAGGTGTGGTTTTGATAATGTTATGAAGTTTTAAATTAAACTTCAAAAAACCTCAAGAGATGTTTAATAGAAATAGGAGTGATGCAATATAAGGACACAATTCATATACATTAAGAGAATGATACAAGTTCACAAGTTATTGCAAATCAATAACAAAATCATGGTAATATATTTCCGGTTTGTAAACTCATATTCTAAAAACAATATAACATGTGTGCCTTTGCTTCTTTCGATTCTTCTTTATTGCTTTGGGCATTAGGTGGAATGCTTCCTAATACTGAGTGGAAAGATATGACACTTATACTTAAATTTGATTTATTCTGAGTGAACCATATTTACCTCATTTCACCATGGTAAATTATAGGATTCACCAAAAAAACATATTTTGTGCAAATTAATAATAAGCTATTGGGGTAGTTACATATTTGAAAGCAGAAAGCGACCAAGAGCTAAAAGACAAGTATATATATGTGCATGCCTACACAAGGATTCTAAAATCCCCATATAATGCCAGGAAATCATGAGTCTTTCAGATAGAATTACTGTTGGTCGATAGTTTGTGCATATGGTTCCACAATATATTCCATCCTATGTTAATTCTGATTCTACTATCAGTTAATCATCTAGGAACCTAGAACTATGATAAAAAAGATTCATGGTTTGGTTGGCATTGTTGCTTATTTTATACTTATCTAATCAATTTTATTCCATGATAACATAATATGACTGACATATAAAAGAACACTTATAAAGGGAGCATTTACTAAGAAGGAACTGCATTTTAAGCAAGTAACAATAAATTCACTATAAAAGGGATACATTTTAATTAAATATATGGTGACTAACCTGGTTCTTCTGTGGCATCATTGACAGGAGAACTTGAAATGTTAAACTGATGAACCTGTTTGGTTTTTGACTTTGCTAGAGGTATTCCTTGGTCGATATTAGTCATTAGGCCCTTAAGTCTAGCACTCTTACACTTGAAGACCTTATCTAAAGGTTCTTGGCATATATTTAGATTTTGAACCAAGGGTATGGTACATGTCCTTCCATTACCTAATGTTGATAAAATAAAGAAATGGACAAGTTATTCACTGAGAATTCATATAAGACATATAGCAGAAATAAATGTTCAAACCTGTAGATGAAGAACTTGCAAACCGAGTTGACAAGTTAGAAGTAACATTTGTTATATCTTGCAACATGCATCTTCTTCCTGCAATTTTATGTTGAAGGGTGCTTCTATCTTCCAATACCATAGTGGATGAAAGAGTGTAAATAATATAACCACAATTCTCATCTTTCATATAAGAGGGTTCAGATTCATTTTCTTTAGAGGCTGAATGTGTGGAATTAGTCACGATGGAGCATAACCTGTTTAAGATGTTGGAGACATCTAAGGTATTAAAGAGAAATCAGGTATGTATCGAAATACACTGACATTAATCAAAGTTGCTTGCAGGAAAAATTGCAATGCTGCTAAGATGCATCATTCACTTGCTAGCATAACAATGGACATAGTCCATATGTTATTTAGTTCTAGTGTGGATGGATGTGGAAGGACTATCCGGAAGTTTCAGGTGATGCAAATGAAGAAATTCATTTAGATTACATCTGACCAGTGTGGATGGCTATGGAATGAGTAACTGGATTCTTTAGCTGATGGAGATGAAGAAATTTATTCAGATTGAATCTCAAGGCTACCATTTTGTTCCTCTGATTGGAGTGCATTAAGTCAGGGAACTTTTTGTGAGCTTTACAAGAATTCGTATATTGATGATGTCAGTCCAAAATAAACACTCAGAGTGAAAATGACAGGACAACAACCTTTGGTCAATGATTTAGTATTGAATGGAAATTTCATATTATAAATGAATCTTTTAGATTATAGAATAAATAATATGTCCATACAGTTGATTTATTGTTAACAAAAATTTGTCTATATCCCAATAACTTCCATATTACAATTATTTTTCTAATTTCTTTTGGCTACATTTTGTAATAGACAATGGATTTGGTTGTAGTTATATTGAATGCCCTTGACAGGTTCGGTAAATTAGGATTATAAAAATTAAAAACACATTTTCCTAAAACATGAACTTTAAAACTCTTAGAAATGAGTATAATGTTTCATACGGAATAATGCAAGTGTAGAAGTAATAAAGTCTAAACTTTTATTTGCAAATGGTTCAACTTTTTGAAAGGGTATCTTAGATTTGGTTATTTTGTCAATGTAGTAATAGTAATATCAAAACTGGTAAAGCATGTTCTATAATTCTATAAACAAAAGAAAAAAACATACTAAAGTCAGAAAAAATGGAGCTCCGTGTGAGGGGAAGAATCAAAATGAAAACTATGGTGTTTTACCTCCGATTGTGCATGGAATATGGTGAAAATCAAAGTGAAGGCAAGGAAAAAAACCTCTTCACAAGAAAGTGGATTTTGATATCTTTGATAAATTTAGCACAAGGTCTTTATAGGATGTGAATACTCTGATAATTTTATGTGTGTCATAAGTTTAGCAATAGGAAAGAACATCTTCACCATTGACAAATCAAAAAAAGCAAATTAAGATGTAGTCAAATGTCAAAGATCTCATGCATACACTTTAATCTCATAAATGGATATAATTATGTCCAGATTTAGATTGATAATCAATATATAATCTTACAGTGACATGATTAGAGACAAATAAAGTTAAGAGGGGGAATGAAATTTTCCAGCTTTGTTGACTCACAATGCAGCCACGTGACTTAGAGCAAAGAAGAAGGAAAAGAGAGGAAGTAAAAATAAAGTGTTGTGTTCCTCTACTTGGTTGTCATGTAGTAGAGTCTTTATAAGTAACACTAACTACATTAGGCCAACAATAGTTGCAAGGTCCAGTAATAGTTGCAGGATGAAATGGACTAACTACATCAGGCCAGCAATTAAGAAAGGGAACTTTATGACTCATGAGGAAGAGATGATCATTCAACTGGAAGCTCTTCTGAGAAACAATTAATATTTAGAAACATCTTCATCTTGTTAGCTTTTTTGTCTTTGTTTTAATAAGCTTTTATAAAAATACTTTTTAAGCTATATAAGCTTCAAGTTAAACTAGATACAAAATTTAATATGGATAATAATAATGAGAAATGCAAAATTCAAATTCTATACAACATTGATTAGATTAAAATATTAGGAATAGGAATGCAAAGCACTATAGATAAATTGGGGACAATAAATGAACAGAAAAATAAAGTACAACCATAGTGGGAAGAACACAAGTAACCTACAACTTAACCTTAAGCTAAATTTAAAGTTCAATAACGGTAGGATAAACATATGTAAGAGATCAAAGAAATAAACATAGGGTTGATTCCAAATTCAAGCTACAACAGTGGGATAACTTGACTGGCCATTACATTAAATAGAGTCCATATCACAATATAAGTTATTTCTTCTCTTTCTTGATAACTTTCAGCAACTTTTAATTAGCAAAAGAGGTTGATGGGGCATTAGCTTCAATTGCATTATGATAGTCAACACAATTCCTCCTTAAAGGTGCTTTCCTTTTCTTTTAGTAGGTGCAGGAGGGAGGTCATGACAACGCTGTGATTGGATGGTATCTGCAGCACTTACATCTACTGAATTATTTGGCTCATCAACATGGGTAGGAGGTGCTAATCTACTATCATCCATGGTTGCAATAACTTGGATTGGATTTAAAATAAATAAAATTACATAGTTAGAAGGAGACATTGACAAGTGATAGAAAAAGGAAGAATTTGTTGGTTTTAATAAGCACCTCAATTCTTGCATCAGAATGACTCTCACCAGCCACTTCTTGCTATAGGTGGTTATAAAACTAGATTAACATTTGACTATAAAAATCATTGTGAAATCAAAAGAAAGTGTGGGTATTTTGTAAGAAAATATAGACCACCTGGTCAGGAGATGCTGCATTAAATTGGTTAATTAAGTCTTCGCACATTGTGTATTGCGTAACACTCAAACTGGAACCAATGTGCTTTGCATTGAATTTATTATGCTTTAGCTTAAGTAGCATCCTCTTTCCAACAATTGAATTACATTGTTCAGGAAAGTCATACTCAAGTACATTTTGAAAAATTAGGAAAAACATAGCTGAGTTAAATAATAAAACAGAACAGAAGATATGTTTATGGGACAAGAATGATGGATTGCATAGAACTAGTAGAATCTCCTAAAGATCAGCAGCTGAGTATCCAAGCAATTGGGAAGCAAGTTTATCCCAAAAAACCATAGAGGCACTTCCACTATCATCTACAACTTTGTAGTGAATCTTCAGCCTACATAGTATAATAAGATTGTTTAATGGCTTTTGTGGGCATAGTTAGGCTTAATGGAGTCAGGTTTCTTCTTACAGTTTGGACAGTATAAAGTGTTCCCATCATCTCTAGGCTTAAATGCACACTTAACATAACCTTCATATTTTCAACCATGCCGAGTCTCTAACCTCTCTATTAGGCATGTCACAACAAAGCTTTCTCCCTAAAAAAATATAAAAGAATGGATCAATACATGCAGAAAATATATTAATGAAATCGAGAAAAACAGAACATCTACATACAATCTTTTGGTCATTGATTTGAGATATGATAATCCTTTTGTTATTTAATAAAATTCTGGATGTTAATACTTGATTGGATTGGGATGGCATTTGCTGACTTAAGCTGGTCATGATAGGAGATTCCCGATCCTTTGCACTAAATCAATGTAGGAAATAAGAATTTAAATATTATGTCTAGGAAGATATCAACATATCAATCAAGTTTTTCACTTCTGGGATGGGAGGATTGAATAAAACCCCTATAACATTGAATGAACTACATATTTAACTTCCTGGAAATGTGCAATAGTATAGGATCAAGTTAATTAGAGTTTAAAGCCATGGAAAAACTGAAAACACTCAAAATTGATTTGTTAAAAAGTGATATGACCATAATAAGAAAAATCAATCCTGACAAAATTTATCACCACAACCATAGGGGTCTCCATATTCTCCAATTGGGCCATGTAAGCATTAGTAGAATACTCATCAAACAAAACACATTCAATGTCAACCTCACTAGAAAAATGATAAATGGTTAGTGACAAACTAACAGAATTATGTGGAATTTTGAAGTGTTGATAGTGAGTACTTAATATCAGTTAGAAGATCCTAAGTTTGTTCTTAGTCTCATGATCTCTTCGAAATTCCTTAAGAGAACCCATTGATTTGACAAAGGCAATCACATCTGAATACCAAAAGGAAGTCAGTGGCTGGTCAAAATGAAATATAGGTAGTACAAACAGAGTCTGATATATGGTTGGTACCAATGAGATAATTAGCAAATTTTCTTTCTTATGACTCTAGTATGTCATGAATAGGTATGACAGAGTAAGAATATAATGGAATATTGGCATCTTGCTCTCTCATAAAGTTGTGCTGAGTAAAAAGGATCTTGAATGGATGAGTGGTCTTGTCACATCCCTATCATTCTTTTGGCATGCAAGGAAGATGAAAAGAAAAAGGAAAGAGAAGTCAAAGGCTGCTGCATGGGGCAGCTTTCGAAAGAAAAAAAAAGAAAGAGAGGCTGCAGGCTTGCGTGTAGCAGGCAAGAAAGAAAAGAAAAAAAACAGAGAGACATAGTAACATGCGTGGCGGAAGAATTTTGCAGGGGATGAGGAAGCAATTTTGGAAGAATCAAAGGGTTAAAAAAGGTTTATGAGCCTGCTTGCCGTGAAGGGTGTGAGGGGTATTATAAATACACCCTCCCCACATCAATCCCCTCTCACAGTCTCTCACCACAAAGTCTCACACACACACACACACACACACTCTCATTCCAGCGTAGAGAGCAGCGGCAGAGAGTGGGAGGGAGAGGGAGAGGAGTTGGAGAGAGGAAGAGGCATCTGGAAGGGGTGTTTTCCAGTCTAAGGCTTTACTTATGGGACTATTTAGATAACTAAAATGACTTATTTTCATTAAACTTCCTTCGTGAAAGTTATTCTAAATATTTTTTTCCCTTTCTAATAGTACTAATATTATGTTGATTAGAGAATATTTTGGGATTTATATTTTCATCCAGTTTAAATTTTATTTGTAGAAGACTATAAAATTGTAGATATATCTTTATAAATATGATTTCTGATGTTAGATTTATTTATTTGACATATTGAGTATTTTTAGAAATTTAATTACGTTTAGGAAGGAGTGGATTTATTGTTTTTGTTGTTTTATGATTTAAAATATATATACGTATCTGTATATATATATATTTATGCTTATAGATATGTTTATATATTTTTATGATTATAGATATATTTATAATAAAAAGTATATAAATAAATTTCTGTGGGTACCTTTATTTATCAAATCTCGTTTAAATAATTTATTTGAAATATTAAAAGTATTCTTGAAGTTTTAGTTGAATTAGATTATTTAATAAATTAAGGGTCTATAATTTAAAAACTATTATATCTTTAAAATCACAAACTTTAAATTATAATTTTAATATAAATAATATTAAATAATTGAAATAATAATTTCAAGTCTTTTGAGCAATGATTTTACCACTCAATTAGTTGTAGACTAATGTGTAGTACTATTTAATTTTTGTAGGCACTTATAGGGTTTTGGTGTTGGGCGAGGATTTACCTGTGGTAATATTTTTATTGCTTGGCGAGAGGTAACCACTTTCCTCTCTTTGTGCATACTTGTAACATGTTTATGAGTGATTTTAAATAGTTAGAATTTTGAAAAGTGCCATTGATATTTGAGTTGCATAATAAAATTATGTTGCTAATGAAATTGTCTTGTGGGACCTATTTTCATTATGAAATATAAATGTGATTTATTTATATATTGATGGTAGTGTTTTATAATGTTACAAATATTGCCCCAAGAACTTGTGAAATTAATCATGAAACCCGACAATTATTAGTTGATGATATGAGAAGGAGTGGTGGATGTTGATTTGATGGGAGATTATTTTAGAGGAAATAAGGGGTGATTTTCTTGTACAAAAAGAGGAAATAAGGTGGTGGGCTACCAGGTGTACACTGGTTAGTCCTTTGGCCCACTTGTATTTGATAAGGCAATAACACCCCACTAATATAGTAGAGGGGGAACCCATGGTCTGATCTGGTGCACTGTGGACCTGGCCAGTCCATATCACTTGATCGGTGAGCTCGTTGAGTTAACTACCAATCACGTGGGATAGTACTAGCCCATGGGTTCAGTCAGAGGAAATAAGGCTGGGGAGGAATAAGGGAGATCAGAGAAATAAATCATGTGCATTGATTATTGGGCAACTTTATTATGATATAAGTATAAGTTTATGATGTCATATATTGGTGAACATGTATGCTTATATATAAGTTTATTAAGTGACATTTTGTTATGTTATTATATTTAATGTGAATATCACACTTGACACCTCATGGGCACTTACTCGTATGCCCAATGAGATGGAATTGCTAGTTGCTGAGACGTTTGTCTCACTCTGTTGCTTTAACTTTTTTCTAGGTGGTAGTTTTCGTGCGGGTCCGTTGGAAGCTTGAGCTACTTTCTGTAAAAGTAGTACTTCCATCTTTTAATTATGTGTATTATTATATATTGCCACATTAGGGCTTATCATGCATATGCTGACCTATTTTGACCCCCTTTGACGTACCGAGGGTTTACGCTTAGTTTGAGCCTCTGTGGTCTAACGCTCATTGGCGATTTCGATATTGACTAGTCAAATGTTTTTTTTAAAATGGAATATTCGTTAATTGAGTTTTAAAAAAAAGGATTTTACAAGTCCCCTTGTATATATTAGAATTTTGAGACACAATGAAGTTTGCAACAAAGTATGTTTTGCCTTCAGTTAAGGTGTTACGGTATTGATCATGAAGGTTTTTTGCAATTGAGTTGGCTTGGATCTTAGTGCCCTGTGAAAATAAAACATAGTTAAGATGTAAAATCACAGCATAAAAACTAAAATGACAAATGAACATGAAGGCATCAATGAAACATAAAAAAAACCCCCCTGATCAACTAAGATCATAGTTATGCAAAATAATTCAGTAGGTGAAAACTTTTGGTACACGTTCCACTTCCTGAAGACACGAACAACAACTGACCACCTCTCAGTCCCATCATGGACAGCTTAGAGCAAGGAAACATGAGACATGACAGAACAATGATGGACTAGAAAATGATATATTAAACAGGAAGAAGACTCATATATGAAGATGATTGGATGAATAAGCTTCAAGGCAACATGTTTTTTTGTAGGAAGATTGAAAATTTAAACTTTGGTTCAAGGCGGCAACTTGGTTAATGTGGTTGACTTTGAAATATTTAGGGGTAGAAGACAATGTATCCCATTTGGTTGATATGTATTTGAATTTGAATTTTTTGATGCTTGCAAACAATGTATACAGATTCTCTTTAGGGACAGAATGCTTGCAAATGGATAAGTGTATACAGATTCTTAAGGCATGGATGTCAGGTATTTTTATTAGAATATTTGAACTACATTTTTGACTTATAAGAAAAAAGAAGAAAACAGAACCATGATGATTAATGTGTGTATGGTTAGATGATAAATGGGGTAACAAAGTATGATAAGAGATATTGAATGCAGGAAATCCCTTTTCCTGTAGACAGTAACAAAGGAATAGCAAATGTGAAAATCCTTATAGGTTTACGAAAAGCAACAACTAAAGGTTAAAAAATATTATTTGTGTAATGATCAATTGAGAGATGGTTGGAATCAAATGTATCATGCGTTTTGGATGGTACAAAGGATCAGTATTGTCTTTAAAAAATGATAAATGTGGTCTCTACTTGCATTGAGGATGATTATCAGCTGCAACTCATAATTATTTATTAACTTAATGTGAAGAGATCAAGTTATCTTGCAAATGGAATCATCTTTTAATATGTAAAATACATTTCTGCTCATCAATATGGGACACTAAGAAAGCATTCCTATTCAGTATATTTATGCATCAGATCAGAGTTCAAGTCTGAATATGGGTAACATGTAATCTATATATTTATAGATTACATTTATACACTAACCAGAAGTCACAATTCAAGCAAAGTGAACAGAGTTAAGGCTGAAGGTCTGCAAACCTGGATAGTAAGGCTACAACAGTAATTTGAAATAAACTTTGAACATGTAATCAGAAATAGCAAGACATCTTTACTGGTTTACTGAAAAAGCATCAACTATTTAGGTGACTGTGGAGTTAAGGATGAGCAAGCTAAACACCATGAGAAAGCAATGGCAAGAAAATGAATTCAGAAACACAAAAGCAGGCTACAGACTTGGTTATTGTAAGTGACATTGACAACTATATCATATAAAGCAAAATGTTCTCTAAGTTAATTTTTTAAAGGGATAATCACCAGACGGTAGAGGCATCACCCAACATGCTAATATGGAAAACACGGACACTTTCATTGTTCTGCTGCTCAACTTTTGTAAGCTACCTAATTCAGTTGGATAAGGACAACCATAAAGGAAAAAGTCCACGCATTGAAGAAATAAATGCGCATTTTTTAAGTGCACATATTTCTAAAACCTTCTATGTTTAAGGAAGTTGATTGCTAAAATATGTTAAAGGATGTTGTATTTTTTTCATGAACAGGAAAGTAAGAGGGTGCAGACTTTAATCTTGGAAAATTACCTTTACAGCTAGGTTATATAACCATTTTCCAATGCATAAATAAAAGTAAAAAGAGAGATTGACATGTCTTGGGAAATTACCTTTACAGCTAGGTTATATAACCATATATTGGCACGAGCTTCAGTTTTATGTATTCTGTATGCATATTTGCCTACTGTTTGAACTTTTAAATTGTGAGAAGCGCGTCCAAAAACTTATCATGTTTATTACACATAATCAAACATATATATATATATATATGTTTATATATTATTGTGGTATTGTGTTAGTGTCAGTGATTTGATTGTTGGATGGTGTTTCATATTTTTTATGAGCATTTAGCTTCAAGCTTCACAGGTAGTGGAAATGTTATTATTTCCTCTTAAATTGGTTACAATCTGCGTGGTGTTAGCAGATCGACCTTACATTGAGAGCGTCCAACTCTTCCAAAAGTAACATCATTAAATACTGCAAAATGTAAATGTTTCTCAACATTTTGTTTGATTTGATTGATACATGGTTAACATCATGAATTTAATTACTTCCCTCATAGGTCAATGCTTATAGTTGTGGGAAAAACCTGAACCATAAAATATGTAAATAGAAAATGTATGAATCTCACAGAATATATAACCAGCACCTAATTTGGATCCCTTTTTAGTTTTGTGCTATGGGTTATGTGCTTGGAAATGTACACATAGTACAAGAACAAATAAACAATTGGGATTAAACGTATTACAAGAACAAATAAACAACTGCAAGTGGGCCGATAATGGAGCAAAGATGAAACCTTTGAAGACACATAATAAGCGTGCATTTTACATGACTTATCAGCTGGCTTAAAGTATTTCACTTATCTTCCAGCTTCATGCATTTTACAAGATAACCTGGTGATACTTGATTATGGGAGCTGACTTCAAGACATGACATAAACCAAGCCAACTTCTTGTACAGAGCTACAATAATGGCATTCTAAGAATGATGGACCATTAAGTCTAGATATAGCCGTTCATGGTCGACCTTTACGACCAGCACTTCGTGTTCATAATCTATAAGGTTGATTGAACCAGTTGCTCCACAGCACCCCGCATGACCTTCAAAAAGAAGCCAACATATAATGATGTATGCATAAGCATGAAAATAAAATAGATAACCTAATTGACTCACATATAAGATATGGTAGCATCCTCCTCCTAATGCAATCAGGTCAGCTCCATCGTCAATATGACAGGAAGTGAAGATATGTTAGAAGCGGAGGGCTCATAACTGACATAAATATATGGTACCGCAAATACATAGACTAAGCATGAGAGAATGGAAGTGGTAGAATGTAGCATTTTAAACGCAACAGAAGCACCTCCAACTTTCAAATTTGGAGCCGAACGCTAAAAAGTTCAAGCCGTGTCCTTAAGAACAAAGCCCAATAAAGTTTTTTTAATGCAAGCCGTGGAGATGTTCTGAACAATGAAATGAGTGTGAAGCCACAGTGAGTCAGAATGAAGGATACGGCTTGGTGGAGAGGTATTATTAGATATATTTATTAAATAAAAAAGAGTAGTTTTAATTACCATTAGAAAGAACAATTAGTTAGAGTAACTTTCATAAAGGAAGTTAAGCAAAAAAAAGAGTAATGTTGATTACTTAAATTATCATAAAATGAAGTCTTAAACCCTAAAATACACCAGCCGATTGATGGAGTTATAGGAGAGTTAGCGAAGTTGCTAAATTTGTACTCTTACTAATTGATTATCGCTAAATTTGCACTTATTAATTGATTATTGCTAAATTTACACGATTCAAAAGTTAATTGTACAGGAAGCTCCTGGTTAACTTCATTTCTAAATTTGCACCTTTATTCAAAAAATAGAAAGACTCACTTGTCCGAAATAACAAGACTAAATAACTAAGAAGCAATGTATCAGAGCAATTAAGGTAAAAAAATGTTTCATTACGATTATTATGAGAAACCAACCATTCATTTAGACCTAACTTGCATGCTAACTTTTAAATATACTTTTTATATATACTGAAATAGCTTAAGTTAATAAACTCGAGTTTGGCCCATAATTTTTATTTAGATATTTTTTTTTACTTTTTATTAGGTCCTTGAAATTTCAATAATTATATATTGGTCCTTGTGTGTGTATTCATAATTTGTTGATTTGTAAGAGAAACGATGTTAGTAGATGATGACATAACTCTCACTCAACATACACTTAATACTAATTTTGTCACATCGATCCAAATGAAATCAAAATCAACGAATCACTATGTACGTATAGATGTACAGAGACGTTTATTAGCACATTTTTTATGTTAATTATGAATAAATAAATTTTAGTTCATCATTTTATTTTTTTCAAATATATTTTGTTATTTTGTATTTTATAATAACTTATATGTCACTTTGTCAACATCCATATCAGCTCCAATTTAATATATTATGAGTATAAAAATTAATAACTATAATTGAAGAATTTGTAAGGACCTAATGTAAAGAAAAAAAAAACATAAAGGGAAGTAATGAAAAATCAAATGAAACTTTTAAGGACTCTCGGATATTATTTTTAAATTAAAAATAATACACACACATTGAAATGAAAACAAATGCTATTATTTTATTTAATTTTGATCACATTAATTATTCAAAATATAACTAAAATAACACTGCCAAATATCTAATAAATTTTCTCATGGTCTGTTGGTGATATGGCAAACAAGTTGTTTTTTCAAAACCACCAGTTTTTGGACTTTTTCACTTTTTGGTTGGACAACAATTTCATCTTAATTTGGACTTTTTGGTTGGACAACAATCTCGTACATATTTATTTTAACAAAAAAAAATTTAACCTTTTCTGGGCCTATAAAATCTGTAGAGGAGAGGCCTAGTTATATCCAACCCAAGTTTGGTTTGGTGAATAATTAAGTTGGGCTACCAAGTTAAGTCAATGACTTGAACAGAACCAAATTCAAATACTTTATCTTGCAGAGTAAGGTCTGGATATAATGGAAGAAGGGGTTGATCTATCCTAATGTATTAAACCAATGTTCGAATCTCTAATGATATAGATGCTCACATTTGATGCTTAACAGTGCCTCGATCAGGATTGCCTATAATAGGAGGATACATGTGCTCTATCTTTACCAACGGAGGTTGGATCCCGCAGGAAATGTTAATCATTCTTAGGGTGACGAATCAAGATTTGAATTTCTACTAAGAAAGGTGTCCAATTTTAATATTTAATGGTCCCTCGAATACAATTTCCTTTAGTAGGAAGATAAGATAAATGTGTTTAGTAAGAAAAAGTCAAATAACATAAAAGAATTTTAAAAATTCATACCTTCGCAGTTAATTTAATTTTTTTTAACGTATTATTCGCAATTAATCAATTTGATATATTTTTTGAAATTTAGATAATAAAAATAAAATTAAGAAAGAAGAAAATATTTTATCATAATACAATTATTGGGCATCCAAGTAACCTGAACTTTTTAGCTCAAACCACAAAATGCAGAATGATTTATTTAAGATAATTTTTATTGTAGATGAAAGTTTGAGATTGACAAAAATATAAAGATAATATTGCCTCCCTCTTGAAAAATATTTATTTTTGAATTTTAAAATATTTTGATATGTTAACCATTATAGTTTGTTGAGAAGTTAAAATTATAATAAAAATAATTAAACCAGTGTTTAAAATTGGTTTATTAATCATCATGAAGCAAAATATACGAATATTTCTTTTTAACTTTTGTCTCCTACAAAATTAATGCCCTCTTGATACATGGAAAATAAAGAAAATTGACCAGCAGCGAATTGAGAAATTATACTGCAAAGTTGCTAGAGTATGAAAAGCAACCCAGCTAATCGGAGTTTCAAGCCTAAAGATCTCAATCAGATAATGTCATTAACCAAAACTCATCAAGGGGAGGCCACTTTAGATCTTTTGATCTTTAGACTTAAAACCACAGAATCCAGATGATTAAGAATAGCAAGATACTAACCCTCGGATCATGATCAGATTCATTAGTCTGATGCACACATTCATCATAAAAGGCTAGTGCATAACATACTCTATAGAGGGTGCTGGACTTTGCAGGACAATCCAGCTAATCTGAATTCCAGTCTAAAGATCTCAACTAGATAAAGCCATCAGCCAATGATCTTTCAAACTTAAAACCAGAAAACCAAGATAATCAAGATTAACAAGATACTAGCCCTTGGATCATGATTAGATTCATTTTTCTGATGCAGAAGTTCCTCATAAGAGGCAAATGCAGAGTGTTTGCGTGGATTTCAGTCAATCAATAAATTAAAAAAGAGGTTTGGGTCACCAACAGTAAGAAAAGAGAATATGTCTACTACCTTTAATATAAGACAAATGAAAAAAAAATTGTATTGATGAAATTGTTGAAATAGCGTGAAATGTTGAACAAATTGTAATAAAAGTAGCAGAGCGGGAGAGAGAGAATAATTAGCAATCGGATATGTAAAAAGTGTCTATAATGTATACAAAAAGAATAAATAAGTGGCTTTTACTCTCTTGTTGCACGTCAAGTCTATCTAATGATTTCCTGAAATCTAGAAGTGGTGGACGTTAGTTATGTAAATTTAACCATCAATCCCAAAATTTGGGAGATGCTAAAGATAGATCTGACTATGAAGTCTCCATGTGTCCTCTCATTGTCTGACACATGGGATTGCGAACTAGACCTCAAACTAGTAACTCAAATCATTTTTTGGATATATTGGCTCCGTTTGGATAGCCCGTTGGGAAAACGGACACAGATTCCGAGGCAGTTTATGTGAGAGAAATTTTGTCTCGGTAAGCGCACCCGTTGGGCAAAATGGCTTACCAAACAAAGCAAATGAGTATATTTTGAATCTTTAATTACAAGAGAAAAATATTATAAGCTGAGGCTTTCTGAAGAGATCTAGAAAGAATTCGTAGAGAAACAAGAAGGATTACAAGAGGACTTCTGTTGCTGATAACCATGCGCAAAAGGAATCAAAACTGCAACACAAACGTAGTAGAGTCAATTTAATGGAAAACGGCTAATTTGATGGTTTTTTTAGTCAAAAACTTTGAAAAGAAGTGAATATTACTCATGTTATATGCAGCACATTGTTTTCTTAAAAATCCCTTTTTTATTTTTTTTCACACATTTTTTTGCCAACATTTTTTCACACATTTAAATCTAAGTACTGCCTAGTTTTTTTATGGCCAAATGGTTCTATTTAGTTGATTTTAAACATTTTCCAGCTTAATTGAAACAATTCTTCTAATGTCTACAAATAATGGATGGATTTTTTTTTAAAAAAGGGAGGAAATTCCATTAGAAAATAAATTTACAAGGCGTGATGCAACTAAAAAAAAAAAAAAGTCCGATGGAGCGTGCAATCACAAATTGCAAATTTTTAGTTCATGATGTAGATTCCTAAAGAGCCATTTACAAAAGATTAAGTGAAATTGAAAAGGAGAATCAAAAGCCAACTCCAAATTGTTTATCACTTTATCTTGAGGAGGAATTGATTTATAGAAGTAGGATTGATAAGTCAATCTTTATAAATTAATACATAATCTAATAATACATATAAATATTTTAGAATATATATTATATGTAGGTAAAACTATGTTATAATTAAAATTTTAATTAACTTTATTAATCTTTTAAAAAAAAGTTAACTGTCTCTCATGTTAATGATTGGATGTATTAATAATCACAATTTTACGTCTTTTATTAGAGCCTTGTGTGTCTTTTTATTGTGATCATAAAGTGGAATAAATTTTTCTGATTTGAGAGAGAACCTTACCCTTTGAATTAAACATTTGGTGGGTGATATACAATGCAAGGAATAAAATAAATGAATAAATATATTGAATGGAATCGTGTAGGAATAATTATTATTGTTTTTGTTGTAAACACAAAAAAGTGAAAAATATTAAAAAAAACCCCCCCAAGACTTCAGATCTTAATTCAGATCATGAAATAGCCTAATCACTTTGAAATCTTTAAAAACTAGTTTGAAAATTAATTTTATGGAAATTACTTAAATACCCTCAATTTGAAATCTGAAAAGAAAAACAAATGAAATAATAATAACAGCTTAGCAAGTAAACTATTTTCAACTCATCAAATTACAATGTATCCGTTTGGATTAGTGTTTACACAAAAATTACTTTTTCATCGTGATTTTCAAACTACAAATAAATATATGAGATGGGTTTTATCTCAATTTGAGAAAATGTTATCTTCCAAAGCTAATGCAAGCAAGCCTAATAACAATTAAAATGGTGGCAACCCATTTGGTTGAGGATTATTGGGTTATTTCACTAAATAATTTTTTTTAAAAAAAGTCTTGAAGTCTTCACAGAAATTAAGCCATCTTGAGGAAATCATTTTAATTTTTTCATATTTGGACCGTTCTTATATATAAATTAAAGGAAGATTTATTGTAAGGTCCCATAGAATGAATTTATTTATGAAAATATCCCAAGAGTTGTTAATGGCAGCTGCTCCACTTGTCAAGGTGCTCCTCGACCTGTCGTTGACAACCTCTTGGAATCTTTTCATAAATAACTTCTTTCTATAGGATCTTACAATAAATCTCCCTAAATTAAAAAAGAAAATACCAACAAGCGTTTGGTTTGATAGGTGAGTATGTCTAACCAACATACACGAATGCTTAACTCAGATTAATTGATTATTTGAACACCTGATAATAGGATTAAAAAATGCGGATATAGTTGAAAGGAAAAAAAAAAGGGAAAATAAAACAAGGAAAGAGGAATAAGGAAGGAACAATGATGAAGGGAGAAATGATGGTGTTGAATTCAAAAAAGGGAAAGACAAACCCACACGTAAAAGAAAGGGAAGACTAATGATGAGAGTGACTCTCATTACCAATTATTCCATTCTACTCCATGACCACATATGACCATGAAGGCCACCAGAAAAAAATAAAATAAAATAAAATAATCATAATAATTATCATTAATTGTTAATAATAATAATTATTAATAATGATAATAGACCTTACCCCTCCATTTTTCTAATTCCCTATGGAATAATCTACAATTGAAATCATTACCATCATTCTCTTCAAACCCACTTCATTATTCCCCCCTCTCTTTCATCATTACTCTCTCTCTCTTGAATTCTCAATTTCACTTAATTATTTTTTCTACATCTCCTTAAAAAAAGCGACTCATTTTCTCTCAATTATTGTTATGCATAGAAACATTTTCAAAATTACCATTTTATGATCTTTGAAATTGTAATTTATTTATTTTTATGATATTTTAGTATGCTTAACATTTTTCACTATCTTTAAGGGGGGAAATTATACTTGTGAATTTAAGGAATAAAACACAACTTTAAAAAAGTATTAATTTTTATTAATTCTTAGGAAAATTTTCGTTTAAAAAAGTTACCATTTTCTAATTGATGTTTAGAGTGTGTAAAAATTTTTAGATGGTATTTAGTACGATAGAATCTGGGGGGATGAAACTAATTAAGTGAAAAAAAATATTTGAATTCCTTATAAAAAGAGATAACTAAGTGATTGTGAGAGCGAGAGGTTATTGATTAGCAAGGATGGTTGCTTCAATTGCAAGGAATCATTTTTTAAATATTAAAAAATTATTCTACTTTTGTTGTTGTTATTATTATTATACACCCACATATATTATTTTTTCCGTTAATTCATCTTTTATTTTATTTTTAAATGCTTTAATTTGAAGATTTGACAATATATTCAAAAATCACACGCTTTTTTTTTTTTGCGATCCACGTTGGCAAGTTGTGCCGTCAACATCCCAAGTTTCAATTCTGAGGCATCTGGTCAAGTTGGTGCAATCCCCTTGTCCGTCAAATAAAACACTTTATGGTTAGTCAAATGTTGTTTTTGACTTTAAAATTTGGTGTCATTAAAATTCTAAATATGAAAGTGAAAGCACCATAAATTAGATTAAGAAAATATTAATTAAAAAATTTATTTAAAGCATCGAGCATTATATAGTCGAGATGTATTTAAACATTAATCATTTATAAAGAACTTACGTTAATTTCCTTAAAATATTAAAATATCCATTTGAATAATTTGTATCCGAAATTGTTCACTTGATGAAAAATCCCTCACTATGTGAAACTATTATTATGGACAATTACGAAAAGAAAATTATAAATGTGTGCATTAAAGTAGAATAAAACTTTACCTTTAAAATAAAAAGTAGTTATCAACCAACTCATATTTTAAAAAATGAAAAATATTTAAATCATAAGAAGTTATGATGCAGGATAGTGTTGGAATATTTTAATTAAATATTAAATGGATTAGTATTAATTAATGATTATTAAAATTAAAATATCTATCTGATGGGTATAAAATAAAATCACTCTCCAAGAATAAAAAGGGGATATATGATAAATGATTTGACATCTCTCGAAATATCTCTCTTGTTTTCTCTCTAGTATCTTAGGTATGGTGGGTTGAAGCACTCTCTACATATAAGTATCATGACTTTGTCTTTAAACAAATCTGGTAAACTTTCTTAATTCATTTTGTCGATTTCTCCCACTTTTGTTCTTCAAATCAAACCCCTAATCGTGAAAAAAAAAATCATTATGCTTCTATGGAATAAGGCAAATCCTCCTCCTTTAATTTGTATATAGCCATTGTTTTATTTTTTTAAAAAATATTTTATGTTTATATTAGAAGAAGGATGCCTAGTGTGTTCACTCATTGTGTGTAATTGATGGTCTTTGTTGGGTTTGTGATTTTAATATTACCTAAAGAAAACTCCTAGGTTGTGTTTGGTTTGATGGAGGGGGAAGGGAATGGATGGATATGAGGGGAAGGGAATGGATGGAATGGTATAAGGATACCTTGTTTGGTTTAGTTAGAGGGGAAGGAAGGGGGAGGATTTTTAATGATCTTTTGTTTGGTTCAGGAGAGGAAGAGAGGGAAGTTAATAATCAATTTACCATTTTACTCTTATATGTGGATTTATATTTATTTACTTATACAATTTATTTAAATTAGTTTTCACTCATGAAAATTAATCACTCATTCTATTTAATTAATCAAAACAATTATTAAGGCACTTCCCTTATATAATTTATTTAAATAATTTAAAATAGGATTTATATGTAGCATTATTTCACAATACTTAATTTATGCTTAACTTGCCACCGTAATCCAACTTGTAACTGGTAAAACATCTGAAAAGTAGAAGAGGAAGAAAGTATTTGTTAACTGAACTGCTTTTAGAGAGCAGAGGAAAAAGTTGAAAAGCGATGCATTTTGACCTACCAGACGTATGGATAGAAATATAATAAAATTGAGGGGATAAATTAGTCATATTTTTTTTATTCCCTCCAAAACCCCCTCAAATTGGAGGAAATCAAAATAAGGGGAGGGGAGGGAATGAGGGGGCATATTTTGGATCCCATCCCCTTCAAAAGTTTAAACCAAACAAGGGGAGAGATTTATTTTTCATCCCCTCCCATCCCCTCAACCAAACAAGCCCATAGAAACACCCTCCACTCATTGCGTGTAGAGACCAACCTTATTTTGTTTTTAATTTTATAGTTAAATACTACGACGTCGTTTTGCCTTCACCAACCTTATTTGTTTTCAATTTATTGTTAGATACTACGACGTCGTTTTGCCTTTGGCCATCGCATAATTATCACCACTAAGCCTACTGATGAAATGCATAAAGAAAAGGAAAATTTATCATTATATTTCAAATAGACAAATTAATTAATAAAAAATTTAAAAAATTGATAAAATTATCCTCGGATCAGCTACTATTGGAATCTGATGATAATTTTATCAATTTTTTGGGACCTTCTATTCATTAATTGGATTATTTAGATCTGGCGATAAATTCCCAAAAAAAATTACACAAGGCAGGTGAAATGATGGTTGCTAACTATTTAATTTATTTTTTCCCTCTACGTGGATGAACCTTTTTCAAAGTATTAAAAAAGAAGAGGACAAAAATAAGTCCTTTATGTCTAATTAAAAGGTAGGAACAGAAAGTCGAAATCATAAATAGTTTTTTTTCGAGCCATACGGAAAATGTGATTTTTCTGGGAGTGTAAAATTATGTCCAATTGAAAGCGTTAAGAAATCTCTCAACATATAAATAGAAATTAATGAGTTATAGTGTTTAATTTTCTTAAACTTGAGTGCATGAGCTTTACTGAAGGGGCTGGTTCTAATATAAATAATGACTAAAAAAGATATTTTGTAAAAATTTACATAATTCTCTTTTATAAGTAATTAACTTGACTGATTTTTTATTTATATAAATTTATTATTTAACTCTTACATTAAACATTAAATAAACTATGCAGTATGGAATATAAAAGTGGCTAGGTCCTTTGAAAAAGGCCATTGCAGCACACTTTTTTTTTAGGGGAAATTAAAAGAAAAGATCAAGAGAAAATAATATTTATTATAAATGATCATTAAATGTTAATTACTTAGAAGGATCAAACATCAAAATATAAATTTAAAATTAATAATTTGTCTATAACTAAACTTACACTATTTACTATATTTAAATTTCAAAATAATTAAAATTAAAACTAAAACTACCCATAATTTGGATGCGAAATGATTGTGTTTTTTATTAGTTTTTATTTTTCACTAAATTTTATATTCATATAATTTTTAAAAAAACTGAACAAAGTGTAATTTTTACCTTAAAAATTGAGAAAATCATGTTTGATTTAGTAAATTTAAAATTTTGTATCAATTTTAAAAATACAGTGTGATAGAAAATT
Organism: Vachellia pachyceras; assembly: GCA_025593235.1. NCBI lineage: Eukaryota > Viridiplantae > Streptophyta > Magnoliopsida > Fabales > Fabaceae > Vachellia > Vachellia pachyceras. The sequence continues at coordinate 32,646 of JANTPZ010137511.1, forward strand.
AAGAGAGAAAGCAGAAATTGTTATTACGAGAAATTTAATATTTTTAATTTTTATCCTTTTTAATAATTATAATTTAATATTTTGCTTTCACTTCTCCAACTGGTATTACTGGTTGGGTGTGCCTTTTTTACTTGTGCTGCAAACAAAGCATTATTACTATTATTAATTTCGATGCTGTCAAGGTTAATATCAAAATCATTGAGTTTGTATAAATTTTAATTTAGATTTTTTAATTTTTTAACTAATAATTTTGATCCATACAATTTTATAAAAATTTGAACATTTAAAGACATTAATTAACATTATATAAGGACTAAAACAAAAATTTATTATAAGTATAGTGATCAAAACAAAAAATTATTAAAAATATAGGGATCAAAAGATTTTGTAATTGATTCCTACACCTAATATTGATAATTAGCACTATTAAAGATTCAAATAACTATATTAATTTAAATCTTAAATTTAAAATTTGAGGGACTAAATTAAAATTGAGATTAAAAATTATATTAATGTGGAAAAAAAAGCACCAAAAAGAAAGGGAAGGGAAATGGTATTTTGGTAAAAGAAACAAAATGATGATCCTAATGGAAAAAAGCGACCCAGGACAATGATGGCGTGCGTGCGTGGAAGAATCAAGAATCAGCCGTTGCGCGCGAGATGTAACCTTAACCGTCCATATTTCCACTGTGCTCATATTTCACCTTCCATCTTTGCCCTTCATTCAAAATATTTTCCCTAAGCTAGGGGCGAAGGAGGGTATTTGATCATTAAGGGACAAATATTTTTTCCTCATTATATATGCAATGAATCATATTTATTGTTCACACTGGTATTTAAACATAATTATTTATCATTTAAATTAATAAAAATATTTTATTTTGATGCTCGCCTATTTTGTTACATTTTATGTATTAAGTTGTCCTTCAAAATTTTAGTTAAAAATTATTTTGAAAATTTTTCAAATTTATTGTTCAAGGATACAAATTTTCAAATAATAATAATATTATTAATAACCTGTTTTAAAGTATTTTTTTTAAGATATAACGTCCTGATTCAAATGGTCTTTCTGTTCAATGAGCGCAAGATTTAATATAAGGCACAAAAGGCAATTGTATCAATTCATACTAAAAATAAATATTTAATTAAAATTTTAAATTTATTACAAGAAATGTGGATATTCTTTCATTTCATGTAATTGCATTAAATAATGTTGGTGATGTTTGATTAAAAAGAAAACAATATAACAATTGTATATGATAATACCTTGTCAAGTATAAAATAATGCTCAATAACTTGAAGGATTTAGACAAGAACGCTAGTCTTATTCCTAGGCGAAAACTATTTAAAGCCCTACATTGTAGGCATCTTCCTTTAATGATAACAATGGTGCATCTACGGTGAGTAATTTGAGAAAAATGAATTTAGAATTTCTAAATGATTTTACTAATTTTAAAATTTTTTTATCTATACTTACGTGAACTATTGAGAAAAAGTATTTCTAAGCATGTACAATATGTTATTCAATGTACCAATAACAAAGTTAGGCAGGGTGTATAAAAATTCAATATTCTATTCAGTGCATTCCAACCTTGTTCAGTCCAATCCAAATAAGTAATATAATAAAGTTGGATTAGATCGAATTATAATAATTGGTTGGATTGAATTGAGATATAGACCAAATGATCAAACCACTTGATATGATTTGGTTCGATCTAGATATTTTTTTAATATATTGAATTTTATTTTTTACTTAATGTTGTTGGAGACTCGTGTAAAGTTACAATTAATTTTATTGTTTTGGGATGATTTTTATATGATTGTAAGTGTCTTTATTATCTCAGTTGTGTTTTATCATGTTCAATTTTTGGCATTTCATGAAGAAAAATAAAAAAGTAGGGGGATTTGAAGTTTTGGACCAATCCACTTATTCAGTGGATCAATGTACTTTTTATCCCATTTATAGGTTATTTCATTAAATTTTTTATGTGAATATACAATTTTACTTTTCATTTATTACTATGTTAACTTTATTTTCATTCATATAATATATATCAAATAAAAATAAAGTTGTTAAATTTTAAGACTATTTAATGTATTTTAAAGCTTTTTAATTTTTATAAAATATATTAGAAGTGATTTATAAATAAGATTTTTTTTTAGTAAAGATTTATAAATGGGATGAAATGAGCATTTTTGAGGGAGATTATCTAAACGTAACGTATGATGTGAGCTAATATTACATTCTTGTTTTTTGGACAATAATATAATAAAGGGGCAGTTTGGTAAAAGAAAGACAAAGTGGGAATGAAGGGGTTAAAGTGGCGTACGGAGGAGGAGCAGCATAACTACATTCTATCATAATTTATTTGCACCTGCCTACGTGGCATAATTAGATTGGGTAAGTAGGTGTGAGACCCAAAGAGAGAGAGAGAATGGGGGTGGGTTAGGAGGGAGGGAGGGAGCGAGACGGAGAGAGAGAGGGAGGGAGGGAGAGGGGACTGCTTTTAGTTTTACACACAGCAGAATCGGGGTTTGGGCATGGGAGGGCTGGCCATGCTGAAGCAGCTCATCGGTCAGCTTCAGGAGTTCTTGGACCTCTACGACTCTCGCCTTCCTCTTCTTCTTCCTTCTTCTTCGTCTTCGTCTTCCATTCTTTTACCTTCTCAGCAACTCTTTCTCTCACAGCCTCTCTGCCTTCACCAGCGCCACAGGTTCCCCTCTTCGTTTCTCTCTTCCTCTAGATCTAGTTGGGAATTCTAAGGAGTAGAACTTTATGAAAATGGTTTTGGGTGTTTTTATGGAAAGAAGGTATTTGATGGTTGTTTTGCATCTCAACTGCATAGCGTATATGGTCATGTTCATGTACTTGAATTTAAAATTAAACAAATTTATTCACAAAAATCCAATGTAATTTTCACTCCCCTGTGTGGAAAATACTGAATTGTTCCCTGTAGATGATATGTAGTAACATACTAACATATCTGAAGCACATCTTTTTTCTTTAAATTTTTAACCTCACTAAAGGAGTCAGAACATAAAATTGACAATGAATGCATTAGTCCATCAGAACAGAAAAGAAGTCATTAGCTAGCATATTCATGCGGCCATGCGGGTGAGAATTTAACAGACCAGTGCACATAACTCCATTAGTGTTATTATTAGCCAAACAATCTCAAATCCATTCTTGTGGTATGTGCACCAAAGGCATATTCCAAACCTTAATTAGAAGCCTTCTTATGGCATTAAGAATTTCCTCTGAAGGATGGTCTCTTCTATACTCACAGCATATCAATTCCACTGCTTTGATAGAGTCTGCGCATGCAAGTCCCTCACATTGCTATCCCAGCACATCTGTAGGCTCATTTTTATGGTCCAGAGTTCTCCAATATTACACTGATAGAATCCCAGCCTTCAATTAAAGGCTTTAACCCGAATTTCTCTGTCATTTTGAAGAATCCCCTCCACATGCTGTCTCACCATTGAGCTTATAGCCACCACCAACATTTAGGCACCACTGTTCTTGTCTAGGAGATGGTAAGCTTGTCTGCAGTACTTATATTTGCTCTGCAGATCCAAGCTTCAGTATTGCAGTGGTTATCTTCGAAGAATGTATTGATGCTACTCCTGATGATATCCCCATAGTTCATGTCTCTATCTTCAAATGTTTGTGAACATCTATCAGTTTATATGATATAACAATCATGTGGTTCCTGTGGATACTGCGTACTATTTTGGCTTCCGCTTGTCTGTAATAATTCCATCAGAACCAATCATTCCTTTTTAAAGAAAAGGCGTTCCATGGTAAGTTGGTAGAATCTTCTTCCAACCCTCCTTTCCACTGTACAATTCCTTAACACGGAAGGGTGTGGTTGAAGCATTTCTTGGTGATGCTTCTTTTGGAAACTGATGATTTCAAACTTAAGTTCCTTCTAGAGTCATGAGAATGGTTACAGGCTTCCTTGGCACTAAATTTGATTTGCCTAAAAAACACTGGAAACATATGCTTCTTTCTTTTGGATTTAAGATTGCTTGTACTTTGCAAAGTTGGTTTAAATATCTGGCTGCACTCCAAATCTTGCTGGTGAAAATGTCTTATTTGGTCACGTGTAGTTCGGCACTTATGGAATGTTAGTGTAGTCTTGTTAGGTCACGTGTAGTTTGGCACTCCAAATCTTGATGATTCACGGTATTATTAGAGAATTAAGCACATCTTACACTAGTGATAAGTGCCCCCTTATATAGCTAATAGGCCACGGCCTGGTAACTCATGTAATTAACTAACCTTTGCTAACCGACCTAACTGACCTAACAACCCATATATATTTCTCATACTTAGTCAACCATATTCTAGTATTTATATAGTACATATCACACAGACCCACACTTCAGGGAAGTTATGTTTATGGGATCTTGATGCTTGTCATATTTCCTGCTGGTCTTGTAGTTCTTGAAATATGCATTTTGGTGCTGCTTGTTTTGATATTGCTGCGCTGTATGGTTTAAATTTCTGATTTGTTATTATTTAACTGATAGGAAAACAAGGATGAATATGATGAGTTGTGAGTTGTCGTTTTCATTTTATGGTCTGCTATTTTCTGTGTCTATATATGCCTTTCAATTTTGAGTCATGGCATGTTGGTCTTTAAGTTTGTCTATTCTATTTTTACATTAATAGTCGCAGTCAAATGAATGTATTTGTTTATCTGTTTCACAGATGGTGCCTCCTTGATATTGATGATTACTCTGTAGATGATTGCCAAGGACTTGTAATGGCAGCTGGAAAGTCTGGAAATTTCAAAATGTTGGAGCCTTCAAAGTCTACACCTGCCAAGAAGTGTCGGAAAGAGAGAAGCAAGGATAAGTCATCTGGTTTGTCTAGTGCAACTGAAGTTATGGAACCACAAATTTGGAAGGAGTTTCCTGAAGATCTATTAGAGGCTGTCATTGCTCGGCTTCCCATTGCCACATTTTTTCGCTTTCGCTCTGTATGCTGGCGGTGGAATTCCTTGCTAACTTCTCAAAGCTTTTTGCAGCATTATTCTCAAGTTCCAGTAGCAAGTCCCTGGTTTTACACCGTAACTTATGAAAATGTGAATTCAGGAGCCATTTATGATCCTGCTTTGAAAAAATGGTACCATCCTATAATGTCAATGCTACCTGCAAAGATGATTGTTTTTCCAGTGGCTTCTGCAGGGGGCCTTGTTTGCTTTCTTGACATTGGTCACCGGAACTTCTATGTCTGTAATCCACTGACCCAATCTTTCAGGGAGTTGCCAGCTCGATCAGTCAAGGTCTGGTCTCGGGTCGCAGTAGGAATGACTCTAAATGGAAATTCAACTAGCAATGGCTACAAGATCCTATGGGTTGGTTGTGATGGAGAGTATGAAGTCTATGACTCAGTGAAAAACTCTTGGATTCATCAAGGAAACATTCCTGCTGACATCAAGAAGGCATTATCGCTCAACTTCAGGTCACAGGCTGTTTCAATCGATAGCATGCTATATTTCATGCATACTGATCCAGAAGGGGTCGTCTCCTATGATATGGTTTCTGGGGTTTGGAAACAGTACGTAATTCCAATCCCGGTGCATCTGACTGACCATACACTAGCTGAGTGTGATGGACGGATCATTCTCGTGGGGCTGCTGACAAAGAATGCAGCTACATGTGTATGTATATGGGAGCTGCAGAAAATGACACTCTTGTGGAAGGAGGTTGACAGAATGCCAAATAGCTGGTGCTTAGACTTCTATGGAAAGCGCGTTAGAATGACATGCCTGGGAAACAAAGGCTTGCTCATGTTGTCCTTGAGATCAAGGCAGATGAATCGGTTGGTTACTTACAACATGGCAAGCAAAGAATGGCTCAAGGTTCCCGGGTGTATAGTGCCGCGAGGGAGAAAACGGCAATGGATAGCATGTGGGACTGCATTTCACCCCAGCCTCACTGCAATGGCTTGATTTAGTTCGTATCCGCAACTAGAATGGCCTTGATGCTTATGCATGTTTCCACTTTCATTGTAATTTAACAAAGTATTATTGGAAAAGGCGGTTTGGTTTCATGTTCCAAATGCCTAATCCTCGAACGTTTTTGTTTGCTCCTGTCTTCCTGGGTACTACAATAAGCTTAGTAGTTTAATTTGGAAATCGTTGGACAGCCTGTTTTTGTAGAATATGGGGTGGTTTGCAGTGTAAGATGAATGATATGGTTGTGTTCCAAATGCCTAATCCTCGCATGTTTATAGTTCAAGATGAATGATATGGTAGAAGTTAAAATCTTTTGTTTATGGTTGAATCATAAACTTCTACCTCCACTTATTAATATAAAAGCTATTAATTTTTTTAGTGAGATTAAGGAAGCTATTTATCTATATATTTATCATTTTTCTTCAAATTGATTTACCTAATTCATAGACTGATATACAAGCCAATAATGCAAATAAATAATTTAGAGTATATTATAATTAATTAATTAATTTAATTTTTTGCTTTTAAGTCAACTGACTCTCATATAGGAGATAGTTTACTTTTTTAAAGATGTCATTGATAGAATAGTAGAACTAAAAGCAAGGAGAAGAGAACTTGCAACCTTTTTTTTTTTATTATTTTTGTGTAGATCGGGAGTAGCTCTGAGTTGGTGATTGGTAATTTGCTGGGAGACATATTCCTTCGTCGGCTGCGTAAAGCTATCATTAGTCCCCCATGATTATCATATTAAGAATGCATATTGAGATATCCCATACTCTATATTTGAGTATTTCAATCTAATTAATCCGTTAGCTGATGATGATCAATATAGGGATGGAAGATCCAGATCTCACTTGCTGACCAAGTTTTAATGCTAGAGTTTTAGTTTTGGGTTAACAAGTTTTTTGTAACATCCTATTTTTTTGTTTATTTAGAGGGTTTAATGACATTTGAGAAATAATTATTTATTTAAAGAATTTAATTGTTATATGTAAATAATGCTTATATTAAATATAATTTATTAGGTGATCATTTGAGTAAAAAAAAAAGAGAGAATCTATCATAATTGAAGAAAATCTTAAGTAATTGAAAGATGATTTTATAAAGAAAAAAATAAATATAATATATATATACTAGGGCACATGACCCACTTAATGATATGTGTGTGTGTATATGAAATAGAAACAAAGAGTGGTTTTGCTGCTTGCTTCACGTGTGCGTGTTTATTTATTAAATAAACCAAGGAAAAAAAATGAAAGAAGCGAGGGTTTCGCCACATCGTGTGTGTATATATATAATGTGAACTCCCGCACAGTGCATTAGGTTTTTCTTCTCCTTTGTGCGTGAGATGGCGTTGGCGGCAGCTTGGGACGTATGTTTTGTTCTGGGATCAATTAGGTAATCAAAACTACTCCTTTCTGATTTACTTCCTTCATAAAAATTTTTCTAAATAATTTTCTCTTTTTAATTGTAGTAATATCATACTGATCAGATGAAAATTTAAGATTGGGGTTTGAGATAAAGATTGAGTTTTGTCAAGAACTGTCTAATGAAGGGTAGAGGGGTAATAGTTATGAATTTTCGTCCTTTTGAATTTACAATTTGACTGTTGTTATAATTTAAAATAATTATTTGATTTAATCGTATTATAATTTAATCTACATAGGTTGTTTGCACATACTAGGTTTGAGTCAATGATTTATTAGTGTCATTGAAGATATTCTTGAAGTGTTAATCAGCTTATGTGGTCGAACGGATTAAGGATCTACAATTTAACAGTTTTATGTTTAAAACCGTAAACTTTAAATTGGGAATCGTGCAATTGAAGTTGATTTGCGAATTAATTAAGTTTTTGGGTTGAGGAGAATGATTGAATTTTGGGTTAAATTAAATAGTTGAGAGTCTATTGACGACTATGGATTTTAAATTATTATTTCAAGAACTTAAATATGGATAGTCAAGTGATTATTTAATATAGTATATTAAATTTGTATATGTATTATTGTATAGATTATCTTGATTGTGGTTGGTGATTTGTGGCTTGAGCTTTCAAGTATTCGGGAGTTGAGGTAACCGATGTTAATTCATTTTATATGCTTTGCATGGATTGTAAGGTATTTTCGATACCTTAATTGTATATTACAAATCTTATCTCTATTTTTATATGTTCAATTTTAGTGAAGTGGGAAGTATTTTCTTTATATATATAAATGATATGTTTTGCTTAGAGATACGTTTGATGAGCTATTCATAATTTATCTTTATCCATAACATATTGTGAATTTGTGCATTTATGGGGAATTGACATATTAGGTGTATGGAAGTAGTTGGGTGATCTTGTGATGATGGGACTTGTGTAATGTATTGTGAATGTATCCGCGGTTGCCCCACTACTGATCATAGTGGTTGGCTGTATTGTGACTCACACTCAGGTGGGGAGTCGACCTAGACCCAGGAGGGAGGCCAGGATTTATTGTGACTCACACGTAAGTCGGGAGTCGGCCTAGACCAAGGAGGGAGGCCAAGATTTATTGTGACTCACACGTAAGTGGGGAGTCGTGATGGAGTGATATGGAGGAGTAGGTTGGAGGGATCACTTGTGCATTCTGATTGTATTGAATGGAAAACATTATTTTATTTGAATATCGTATATTAGCACTGCTTCACTGACTTATAATCCCGTATTGTATATTCTGTGAATTAATTATTGGTTACTGGGACTTTATGTCTCACCCTATCGATATATATATTTTTTTCAGGAGAGTAACTTAGTGGTTCGAGGCGTGAAGGGAATGAGCCAACAGTTTGATGGTAGCTATCACTATAGGCTTAATAGTTAAGTTATTTTAAGGAGAAATGTATGTTGTCAAACTTATATGGCTTGGATAATTTGATTACACCTTTATGATTATATTGTGGAATTGTACTCATTAATAATTTGTCTTGTGGTATGTGTGAAATATTAAGGATTGTTCTGAGGAATATATGGTGAATGGGATTATTAATAATTGTTCTGGTTTTTGTGATTGATGATGGTGACTTGTGGGCGAGTTTTCTGCCCTGAGTCGAAATGATACAGTGAGTTGTGAATTGTTTGTGGGCTGGGTGTCTCACCCACAACTTTTATGCCATGAACCTTAAGGATTTAATAATTAATTGTATCTAAATGTCTGGTTGGTTTGGAATTACAAATATTATCAACAAAGATCACGAGCTACAAAATAATTTCTGAATATAATATATAGTTGAATTGTTTAGGGGGTTACATTTTTCACCAGAAAAATTTGGCACAATTAAATTTTAATGTCTGAAATGTTCGTCTCTGGTTTTTTTTAATATATAGGACCCATTTATTCTCTCTCCAACTTCACAATGGATGTTTGAGCCAAATGCTTCATTGCTAAATTTTTGCTAAAACTGCACTTTAACCTTCTAGTTTTAGTGGTTGTCATTATTTCTAATGTTATTTCTGGGATCAATCTCACCAAAATTAAATTCGCACTCTTCCTCATTGTGATCGTTAAGAATAATATTACTGGTTGGAGACTTCATAGCCTCAACACCAAGTCCACATGCTAGCCATGAACCGAACTCATTTAGTCCATGCATGGGCAGGCCTGCATCAAGTACATCTTTTTTTTAACCTTTTAGGTAACCTCAACTCCTCAAGTGATGAATCTCAAGAAATTCCAAAATATGCATTGTTATTGCTTCAAATGCTCATTAACTATCCATTCCTTCGACATATTGCTTTACCAGTGCTTGTAAACCAGACGATCACATTCTGGTTCTACATAATGAAGGCAACAAGTAGGGATATATATTTTATATAACTTATTATCATAATAAATATAAATCATTTAGATTTCTCAAAAGTCAAAACATCAGTCAACAACTCGTTTAGTAATACAGAACCAAAGTAAACTGTAGCAGTATTGCCACTTTCTAATGACACAATCTAAAGCAAAGCTCCCATTTATGCCACACCTCCACTTGTAGCTGTCCTGATTATCTGAAAGAGAGCTGTTCGCAAACAAAATAACTATGATTAGTGAAATATAGAAGGGCCTTTGCAAAGATTTACATAATATAATAAATCAAGGGGATCTACTAAAACAATGTGAATCAATTTTTTTCTGTAATCCAAAAGCTATCTATCATTCCAATTCTGAAACAGATGTAAGCGACATCGGTCACAAAAGATTGTGACAACTTTGATACCTTGAACTCCAGTGTAAAAAAAGAAGCCATATTTAAACAAAATCAAATCAGTGAATATTAGCCTTAAAAGT
>JANTPZ010137514.1:0-13996 GCA_025593235.1 Vachellia pachyceras
CACGAATTAAACTGTATCATTTGGGAAAGTAAATGACTCAATGAGTATTTTTCCCTTATAAAGGAACTTACAAGCTTCAAATAGAAACTGGAAGCACTGAATTTCGATTTTTCTACAATTAGTTATGAATTTTCAAAGTTGACTCAAAAATCTGTGAATAGTGACGTGAATAGTAACCTTAAACTTGAAAATTTTATTTTTCACTCTTTGGTTACTCTAAGTCACTAAAGGCCTAAAGGTGCTTCCAAATAGATATTTAATGAAGATAAAGGTAAAGATTAAGGAGTGTCACACTTCCAAATCAAATCAAATATGATAATGAAAAAACTACATGGACATTAATATTATTAAATTATTTAATAAAAGTATACCATGATGAATGTATATTTTAAAACAAAAATAATTTAAATATAAGTTATCATATTTTTACGTAATTAAAAATTTTAAATTAGTTATTAGAATGCAATAAATGGACCACATAATGATCTTCAAGTCACACCCTTACATGAATGATTATATTCCTCTCAATAGATAGAGCATATGTGTCTGTAATAGGATTCAAAATATTTATTTTATGGGTTACAATAATATCACCTTAGTGTCCTCGTCTTTGAAAAATTCAACGAAGCCTAATATATGTTCTCATTCAAGTGATGGAAATAAAGCAATAAAGGCTTAGAAACCAGTGTTGATGATATGGGTGAGATTGGCAAGGCATTTTGGATTGAAAAAGTAATTTCGGTTTAGATAAGATGACTCTGTCTAAAATTGTCCCTTTTAGCTATGCATTTAGGTACAATGCATTCTATCCAAAAAGTAGCTTAAAGTCAAAAGGAGCTACCAACTCATTCTACCCAAAATGCATTCCTCTATACAACATTTTTTATTTTTTTGTTTAAAAAATATATTTGATTTTTTAAGTTTACATCAAGTTTTATATTAGTCCCTTATGTTGAAAAAGCATATTTTAGTCCTTTTGTCTTGACAGCTGTAGAAGTCCTTTTCTTAAAACGTCAAATAACAAAAATTCAATCTAAATCCTTTGTTTAGTCCATATCGAAACCATCATTGAGCTTTAGACCCTAGAGGTTCAAACCAAACGTGAACTATCGATAAATCAATCGGTCAAAATAATTCAACAATCGATGCATCACTTGGTCAAATAAGTCAGCATATGCATTATAAGCCCTAATGTGGCAATACATAATAATACACATAACTAAAAGATGGAAGCACTACTTTTACAGAAAGTAGCTCAAGCTTCCGAAGACTTCCCTGACCGATCCGCACGGTAACTGCCACCTGGAAAAATGTTAAAGCAAAAGGGTGAGACAAACATCTCAGCAACCATCAATTCCATCTCATTGGGCATAGGAATAAGTACCCATGAGGTGTCGAGTGGAATTGTCACGTTAAATATAACAACATAACAAAATGTCACTTAATCAATGTGCATATATATAAGAATACATATTATCAATTTATGACATCATAATCTCATGCTTGTATCATCATAAAGTTGCACAAAAATAAATGCGCAAGATTCATTTCTCTGGTCTCCCTTATTCCTCCTAGCCTTATTTCCTCTGACTGAACCCATAGGCCAGTACTATCCCATGCAACTGGTAGTATAAATATCAAGCTCTCTGATCAAGTGATATGGATCGGCCAAAATCCACATCCCACATGAACGGACTATGGGTTCCCCCTCTAACAATAGTGGGGTGTCATTGCCCTATAAAATATAATTGGGCTAAAGGACTAATCAGCGTACACCTAGTAGCCACCACCTTATTTCCTCTTTTTGTACAAGAAAATCAATTCCCCTTATTTCCTATAAAATAATATCCCATCAAATTAACATCCACAACTCACTCTCATATTATTGAATAATAAATCTGTCATGTATCATGATCAATATCACATATTCTCGAAGCAACATTTGTAATATTATAAAACAGTGTAAATAAATCACCTCTTTATTTCATAATGAAAATAAGTCCCATAAGACAATTTCATTAACAATATAATTTTGTTATGCAATTGGAATATCAATGGGACTTTTCATAATTATTTAAAATCACTCACAAACATGTTACAAGTATGCACAAAGAGAGTGAATTGGTTACCTCTCGCCATGCAATAAAATACTACCGCAGGTAAATCCTCGTCCAACACCAAGTTTCTATAAACAGCCTACAAAAATTAAATAGTACTACACATTAGTCTATAACTAATTTTGGTGGTAAAATTATTGCTCAAAAGACTTGAAATTATTATTCAACTATTTAATATTATTAATATTCTTTATACCAAAATTCTAATTTAAAGCTTATGATTTTAAACATATAATAGTTTTTAAATTATAAACCCTTAATTTATTAAACCATCCAAATCAATTAAAAATTTCAATAGTACTCCTAATATTCCAAATAATTTATTTAAATAGTTTTTTTGTAATTAAATATATCACTTGAATTTGATTTATATATTTTTCAAATATACACTCAACTATATATACACACGAATATGTATATATATATATATTTAAATCATGTAATAGCAAAACTAACTAATTTGCTAATGTCAAACTAACCATTTAATCATCAACTATTTAGTCAAAATATCAATAAATCAAAAATCATATCTTTTTAAATATAACTAAATTCGTAAAAATATTCTAGGTATCAAAAAATAAATCTAACATCATAAATCATAGTTATAAAAATATATCTGCAATTTTATGGTCTTTTACAAATAAAAATTAAACTGGAGGAAAATATAAATCTCAAAATATTCTCTAATCAATATAATATTACTGCCATTAGAAAGAGAAAAATATTTAGAACAACTTTTGTGAAGGGAGTTTAATGAAAATAAGTCGTTTTACTTACTTAAATAATCTCATAAGTAGAGTCTTAGACTGAGAAATAACCCCCTCCAGCACTCCTCTCTCTCTCCCACTCTTTCTTAGCAATGACGCTCTCTCCCCCCTCAACAGATGGACGTGTGTGGAAGAAGGATGTGTGTGTGAGTAGTCTGATGGGATAATGGGTGTGCGAGGTATTAATAATACCCCCACAGTTGGTGCCATCTGACCCCCTCATTATTTTTTTTAAAAAAAGCTATTGAACCTTCTCCACTGCTACACGGCTTTAGCTTTTAACCACTTTTTTATATTAAAAAATGGGTTGATGGTCATGGGTCACCACCCATCACCATCACATGAGAAAATTTTGGCAGCCTTTTCATTATATTTTTTTAAATTCTTTTCATAATAGGACGCTACAACTCTCCCCACCTAAATAGGAATTTTATCCTCAAAATTTGCTCTGAAAAGGGAAGAAAACACACCAAACACAAAATAATACGATCATTCCATCCACCATGACAATCACGAGCATAAGTCGTCATACAAATACTGGCGGAGTGCAACACAAACATGCATATAAATGCTACCACAGCACACTAACATACTAATTAAGCTTTATTTCTTTAGTTTTTTTGCTTAAATTTTCAAAGCATTTAATGCATTTTTGGCCCATCACGACCCTTTTTAAGGTTAATTTAGAAACTAATTGTTGATTTTGGTGCATTTGCCATTAAAAATAACACATTTGCACTTAATTATAATTATAAGCAAGTGATACTTCAAATGTTTGCTATTTCATTTTAGGAACTATAGCAAAGGACATTTGGAAGCACCTCCAGAACATTTTTCCGTGGCGCAATCATCATTCGCCGCGCCCAAAAGATCAAGCTAGCGAGCAAGAACTCTTGGGAGAGGTTCGCTATGGCAAAACCTCAAGTTTACTATGCAAGGACAATTTTCACTCATGGTCTGCTAATTCGAATCTCTACCATAGGCTTGTAATTATTCTACCTCTCTACCACAAGATCAATACAATGTGACTCAAGAGGGCTTTAGGGTTTAAGGTGGATGATGGGGTCTAAAGATAATAAAATGAAATGGAATTCTTGAATACACAGCACCGAAAGAGTATAATCACATCAATACTTTACCAGACGTTTAGAGAAATTCATTTTCAAATATTACATTCCTTTTCACTTTATTTCTCTCTCTTTTTTATTCTTCTTTTTCTTTCTTTTTTTTATCTATATAACAGTTCAAATCCACAATTTCATCAACATATGCTTGCATATACAAGGATAGTTTTTTTTCAAATGCTGGTTTTCAAGAGTGAATGGCTCAAATGGGTAGCAAAGGGATGAAATAATGAAGAGTTTGTGTTTGGGCTAAATGAAAGGTTTTGAAATGAAGGTCTTTATCCTTTTCCCAAAATGTTGGATTATAAAGCTTTGATTAAGAATCAAGACAAGTTCTAGAGAGATTACGAATCAAGACATACCCACTCTAATCAAATGAAATTAGGTCCAATTATCTTCATGACAAGGCTAATGTCTCAATTAAACAGTCTCAAGAACAAAAAAAATGCAAAGAGTGAATTTAAAACTGATCTACGCTTATCATTTGCTAGTAACTCAAAAAACGCGATTAACCAAAAACTTTGATCTTTAGACTCATGCATCAACCTCCCAATGCATTGGCTATGAAAATCATAATTTTGATAAGCATTGCTCAAAATGTTAAAGGCAATGAGGGTGAAAGGAAATTTTTATTTTGAAATCCAAAAGCTATTTAATTTTTTTGGACACTGAAGTTTCGTCGCAGCGAACCACACCCTACAGGTGGTTCTGTGTGCAAGTGATTTTCGCCGCGACACAACCACAAGATGTTCACGGTGAAAATCACCCGAGAGGCTGAATTACTTTATTTAAATACTTTTACCGTGGCGAACAAAAAATTTGGTTGTGGCGAAAATGGTTGGAGAGCAAAATTGCAGTTCAGTTCCTCTGGAAATTCAATATTTTTTTCAAAAAATTTTAAAGAAATTTGAAAATTTCCCAAGTTTTGAGACAAAACATAGCCCAACATTATCCTTCAAAAATTTTAGTTGCATGTTAAAAATCAAGATATTGCTTGGAAACACTCCAAATCTTAAATCTCCCCCTAACTTAAATTAAACATTGTCCTCAATGATTGGAAGGAAAGATTTAACAATCAAGGTGCATGGCATTCGCAAGCAACATCGAACATTCATGTACGCATGTAACGAAATTCGAAAAATAGCATAGGAAAAACACTCATATATAAATACAGCTGAAGAACAAAGTTCACAACAAAATCCAGATTCAACCCACAACTGTATCAAAGTTCAAACAAAAAAGAAAAACCTGCAAAACAGCTAGTCATCCCCCTGCATTGCCGAGTCTCCCTTAGAATCCACGTTGGTAGCAGCCTCCTCCTCCCAGTCTCCTCCGCTGCTCCGCCCTCTCCAGATGGTCCAGCTCCTGAAGGTCCTGCACCGCTGATGCCATCCTCCTCCGGAGGCAGCTCAAAATGCAAGCTCTGTGCAATCTAAGCGTCCATCTTCATACGATACCTCCGCTCCCTCTCAAACTGCTGAAGCATCGAGACTCTGAACTGCTGGAAATCAGTAGCCAGACTCTCAAGTGTAACGGGGGCTGGTGAAGTTGGATGAACGGCTAGTTCCTGCGGTACTGGAGCCTCCTGCTCCTTAGCTAGCAGATCGTCAATATCGATGAAAGGCTTAGGCTGGGATGGGGAGCTCAATGGATCATCTCATAAATAAAAACAGGGACAGGGGCAAACGGATGATCCTTAGGGTACTTTGGGAACTTTAACTCAGTGAACATGTTAGAAATGAGATTTAGGAAAATGATGGCCTTCGTGGTTTTAGAAGTGAGGACGGCCTCACGAAGGTTAGAATAAATGAGAGTGCACACATCGAAACTGATCCCATATATCAACATATAAATGCAGAGGGCCTGCTTCTTTGTGAGGTTTTCTAAGTGGCTGGTGGATAAGATGTTGTTACAAACAAGGTGGATGAAGGGTTTCATTTCAGGGTGACACTCAGATCGGTGAATGTACATCTCAAACCTACGAGGAGTATGCCAACCTTTCCCAGGTAGACATAGAGTCTCGGCAATAGCATCTGTAGGGAAATCACTCATGAGCCAAACGTAATCATCACACTTAGGAATGGGTATACCGAAATGAATTCCAATGATATGGCGGCTAATGGCATGCTGAAGTGTAGTTCCTCGTCAATCAATGAAAAGAGCGGATTCGTGACATCATATGTCATAAAAGTGGTGGACGAATTCGAGGTTCCCTTGGTATGCTCACGGATAAGACTGGTAAGGCCAGACTCAGTCAACCTACGGACAAAAGGGTGGTTGGTAGGAGTCAAAGGAAAAGAGTGTTCCTTAACCAAAGGACACTTTACAGTAAGTGCTAAAATTTCCTCAAAGGTCTGGGATGGCTTAGGATCAGGGCTAGGGGGTATACTACTTTCAGAAGTTTAGTCCTAAGCATGGCTACTAGCTAGACTCACAAAAGTAAAAAGAAAAACAACAAAACACAGGGTTAACACAGGCAAAAACAACTGTAGCTATCGTTGGTCGTGGTGAAAATGTAAACATTCATCGTGGTGAAAATCGCAGAATAGGCAATAGCATCGATGAACGATCAATGAAACAAAATTAAAATAAAATGAAATAAAAGAAAAAGGATAAAATGCTTACTCTAATTGAAAGGATTGAAGAGGCACGGACAAACACTAGAGTCATAGTAACAGATAAAGAATGAACGGCAGTGGTAGAGAAAGCAACGACAACGATGGCGAAAACAAAGGTGAAAATGAAAAGAAAGAAAGAAAAACGAACTTAAAAAGAAAATTGGCGGGAGACGAAAAGACACGATTTTCACTGCGGCGAACCAAGGTTTGATCGTGATGAAAATACGAAAAGTCTCAATGTTGGCCGTGGTGAAAAACACATTTTGTCACCGTGAACACTTTCCGAGAGGACACAAGTCAATCAACAAATTTGGTTGCGGACAAAATTGAATTTCGTCGTGGTGAAAACATCACAGAGAAGTACATACACAGAGATGGAAACACAAAATACAAGATAATAGCCAGCATTCAAGCTTAAAACTTCAACCAATCAATATGCACATTCTAACCCTGCAAGCAAAACTCTTTTCAATAACAAACTTCTTAAAGACAAGCCAATCACAAATTCAAGGGAGTTTATTGAATTCAAAATAAATCTACACTATATATAAAAACTAAGCTAGCATTACTGGCAATGTTCCTCCCCCACACTTGAATCATTCATATTAACAACACAATAATTGAAAGCTTAAAGCAAATGACTAAGGGAGGGAAAGGAACAACCTAAAAATCATGGCGGCTTATGCATTTCATCGTTGTCCCCATGCTCTTCTTTTAATTTTCCGTGCATCGCATGCATAGGTACCACCGGTTCAGCTAACACTTTTCTTGATGGCTCTGCAAAATGAATTGAAATACCTCTCCGGGAAGTGTCATCACTGTTCATATAGGGAAAGGTATTTATGCACTCATCGGTTGGTTTCACAAAATGTGTCTATGACAATGAAGTGTGCTATCAACCGATGCAACATGAGTGCATTTTTCAATGGTTTCACAGGAGCAAAATTGGGGATCATGGGGTTTAAGAGGAATTTTCAAATCTTTATCATCAAATGATGCACATGAATAAAGATGTGAACATGCTAGTTCATTTTCTATTTCAAATTCAGTGCATGCATCATCTATCACAGCATCAAGGGCATTAACACTCAACAACGAATAATCCTCATACGGATGTTTCACAGCCTCATATATGTTAAAAGTGATCTTACTTTCCCCTAGTTCCATTGATATGCTTCCTCCTTTCATGCTAATAATAGTATTAGCAATCCACAAGAAGGGTCTACCTAAAATCAAGGTGGACTCACTAACAAATTCTCTAGACACGTCTAGCACATAAAAGTCAGTAGGAAAAACTAAGACTTTCACCTTTACAAGAATATCCTCAACTATCCCATATGGATACCTAATCGATCTATCTGCTCGTTGGAGTACTACGAATGTGGCTTCAAGTTCTTGATCCCTAAGGCTTGATAAACTGACTTTGGCATCACGTTAATCACAGCCCCCAAATCTAATAACGCTCCCCCTATGGTTATTTTTCCTATAGTGCAAGGGATGGTAAAAGGTCCTGGGTCTTGACATTTCATAGGAAGTTGTGGTTTAAATAAGGTTGAAACATTTGAGCTTACTTGGACTCTTTCATTAGGTCTAAATTTCCTTTTATTTGTGCACAAGTCTTTGAGATATTTAGCATATTTAGGGACCTTTTTAACTAAGCCAAGCAATGGTATGTTCACCTCTACTTTGCTAAACAAATCATAAACTTCCTTTTCACTATTTTTTCAGCAAGCTTTTTATTCATCAAGTATGAATTCGGAAAAGGGAGTTCGTGAATGTTTACCTCTTTACCTTTCAACGAGGTAGAACCATGCTTGCTTCTTTCCTTGTTCTTGCTCATTTTTCCCTTGCTCCAAAACTATTCTTTCTTCTTCTTTTTGTTGTGGTGAGGCACTCTCTCTTTTCAACAATAATTCTTCTTTTGTGCTCTAACTCCTCTTCTCTTTTTTAGCAGCTTTCAAATTCACTAGCCTCTTCTATTTTCTCATATTCTTCATTATCATCAAATCTCACTTGCCTCCCACTTCTCAAATTGATTACATTTAGTCCCTTGGAGTTGATGATGGTATTCGAGGGCATGGAGTCACTACTACTTGCTTGTTGTTCACTCAAATTGTTGGAAAGTTGAGTGACGAAGGAGTTCAAGTTTTTAGCTTTGGTTTCCCACTGCTCCATCCTTTTCTCCAAAGAAGCATATCTCGCTTCATTCTTCGAAGAATCCTTCTGAATAAGTGAGGCAAGCGAATTGAATTGGTTAATGGTGGAAGTCTTCTCTTCCTTGAGCAGCACCAACATGTTTTGCAGTAGCTGATTTGTATCCTCCTTTGGTGGCACACTCAAGGCTTGTTGCATATTTTGAATGTTGGAGTTAGAAGGTCCAGCTCCTACATTCCTTTGAAATCTCTGGGTATTGGCTTCTTCACCCCTCCAACTGAACTTTGAATTGGATTTCCAACCCTCATTATATGTGTTAAAATAGGGATCCCATTTCTTGTTTGGTTTCCCTTGATACATTGTAAAAACTTCTTCGAATCGGCTTGGGCACACACTTGAGATATGCGTAACTGACCCACAAGTTTCACAACTTGGAGCAACTAAATCCATAGATGGCGGTGATTTATTAGCATTTAAGTTCTTCAACTCAACAGTGATAAGAGACAATTGGGATGTGACTTCACTTTCCAAAGAATCTACCTTTGATTCTAGGGTGTCCATTCTTCTGTTATGAGCACTCGAATTTCCAATTTCATGGGCAGCCCTAGTGTCTCTTATACTTATTGTTGATAGTTTAAAGTCATCTTCTTGATAAGCTCCCAAGCTTCTTTGGCGGTTAAATCAATTAGTGAACCTCCAGCAGCTGCATCTAACATTTCTTTTTCTTGGCTCTTCAACCCATCATAAAAATATTGAATCAATTGCTCATCCGGTATTTGATGGTGAGGGCATCTTGAAAAAAGGTCTTGAAATCTATTCCAATAATCATACAATGATTCATCATACTCTTGGCATGTGAAGTACATTTCTTTCCTCATTGATGAAGTTCTTGATGCTGGAAAATATTTTTCCACAAATGCTTTCCTCAGATTAACCCAACTTTAATAGGCATTTACCACATGCCTCGGAAGACTCATGAACCATTCTCTTGCCTTCTCTTCCAGTGATAGGTGGAACACCTTCCATAGGACTTGGTTAAGCGAGGCTCCAACTAGTTTCATGCTCTGGCAAATCATCGACAATGACTGCAAATGGATGTATGGATCCTCTCCTGGCAAGCCATGATATCTAGGGAGAGAATTAATTAATAAACCTTTAATCTCAAAATTCACATAATAATTTGGGCAAGCAGAAGTAAATGGATCATAATTAACATCAGAGGTCATGGCTTCTCTTATAGTTCTTCTTCTATTATTCCCGTTATTATCCCCTATTCTTTCTTCTTCACGATTTCTTCTATTACAATTCCCCTATTGATTTTCATTTATATTTCTGTTTTGGAGATTTGGTATATTCTTAGCCATAATTTCTTCTAAAGAATGCCCTAATCTATCTACTTGTCCTAAACTAGACTCTCCTACTTCTATGCCTAATTCTCTAATTACCTTGCCTTTCTCTTTTCTTTTGTTGGCCTTACATCTCTCCCTCAATGTTCTCTCAATTTCGAGATCGTAAGGTTCAAGCTAATTCTTTTTGGGCATACAAGAGAAAAATTCAAGGCAAGATCAAAATTAAAACAACTCAAAGCAAACAACTCAAAAATGAGTGGAAAAGGTGGGTGTGTGTATGAACGAGTATGTATGAAAGAGATGTATAATTGTAATGTATGTATGTATTGAAAATGAAGTGAATGCAGTGTGAAAAGCAAAGTTTAGTAGCGGCGAAAATGGATTTACGTCGCAGTGAACAATACTCGAGAGGGTAAACAAGTTAAGATTCAGCTTGTTAGCTGTGGCGAAAATGCACTTTGGTCTCGGTCCACCACTCTCGAGAGGAATCTCTCGTCAAAATTGCAAGTTTAGCCACGGTGAAATTCAAATTTGTTCGCGGCTCACAATACCCAAGAAGAATTTCTCTGTGAAAGTTCACGTGCATCGTTGCGAAAAATGAAATTAGTTGCGACGAAAATGCGAATATTATGCAAAATGCAGCAGAAACAAGTGTATACTACTATGCCCTAAGAATAAACAAATTAATCCTATACTATGAATAAAGATGAAAAACTAACAAACAAAAACACAATCTAATGACTAATGGCACTTAGCTTCCCCAGCAACCGCGCCAAATTCTTGATCCGACTAAGCCACAAATAGTAAACTTAGGTTGTTGGTTAGTCTTGAAAATGGATCAGGAATATTAATTGTGATTTCCAAGGATTGTACAGTGACAACCCCAGGGTCGTTCTCTTTGGAAGCTACTATTGCATACTAATAATCCTTAGCTTGTGATTATGCTTGTGATGCAAATGCAATTGGTTTTTAAATCAAATTATGCTTGTTGATGCCTTATTTTGACGATAACAAAATGATTTCAAGAGTTATAAAGCTTAAATTGTTGATGATTATGTGTTCTTGCTGAAATACTCGAGTTCTATCAAGTTTGTATGAAAGTATTGAGGAATACTCGAGTTCTGTGTTTTAATACTTGAGTATCAATGTTTTTCATAAGTTTAAAATCAATACTTTCAAGCAACACTTGAGTTTTTGTTGAAAGTGTTGACAATACTCGAGTTCTTGATTTCAATACTTGAGTATTGGAGGTTAAAAATATTTCTGAAATCCAACACTCTAAGTGAAAACTCAAGTATTGAGATGAAGTGTTGCAAACACTCGAGTAATCATTTTGAATACTCGAGTATTGGTGTTAAAATATGTTTTGAAAAAATACTCCCATGTGAAACTCGAGTATTGGTGTTGAAGTATTGGCAACACTCGAGTATTGTGTTGCAATACTCGAGTATCAGGCGTGTTTTTCAAATGAATACTCAACACTTGAAGCAAAATACTCGAGTTACAAATGGAAGTATTAACAACACTCGAGTATTGAGGTTGAATACTCGAGTATTAAATTCGAACACTTAACTTGAAGTGGAACACTCGAGTTGTGTAGGAAGTGTTGACAACACTCGAGTATTAAGCAAAAATTTTCAAATGAAAGATAACACTTCAAGCACAACACTCGAGTATTAGGTGAAAGTGTTGACAACACTCGAGTATTGATTTCTGAATACTCGAGTATCGAGCTACTTCTTCTCACAAACTCAACACTTCCATCTAAACACTCGAGTAACGGACAACACTCGAGTATTATGTTTTCAACACTCAAGTATTAAGAGATTTCAAATGATTTCACTTCTAGTTTTTCTCTGAACACTCGAGTATCAACTGAAAGTATTCTAAACACTCGAGTATAATGATTCTAACACTCGAGTATTCACATGAAACTTCAAAATCTTCTGCAACACTCTCAGTGAACACTTGAGCAACTTCAAAAGTGTTTGTAAAACTCAAGCATTAACACAAAACACTCGAGTATCATTTCACAAAATTCAAAATGCTTGACTAACACTCGAGTATTATGATCAAACACTCGAGTATATTTTCACAACGGCTATTTTCTCTCTCTAACAGCTTTTCACCTGCTCCGTATCTTTCCTTATTCGTGTAAAACAACATTTGAACTTAACCTGCCCTCATAAATGCTGAAATGCAGGATCATAGGAAGAGAAAAACGCTGTACCCACAGACAGATAGCATGAATCAAGCCTTCGTCATCCACGCTACTCAGAAAGCATTAATTGCAGGATTAATGGCGAAGACGTAGAGTTTGTGGATGAGAGTAACGGGCAATAAACTCTATCTAACGGCAACTTTATTTCTCTCATCTATAAAAGCACCAAGCATTCATTACAGAAATAATGATTTTTACGAGCATTAAAGTCATTCATCTGTTTCTCTGTGAAATTCTTCAATTCTCATTCTGAACTTCATTGATTGCTATCTACTCTTTAAGAGAGATTCTTTGAGCAAAATCTTCTGTAAATCTGTGAGTTAATTCAAGGTTGGGACCTTGAATTTATTGGGCTGAAATTTGGTCAGTGAGCAAAAGAAAAGCAGAGAGTGTGAGACTTTGTTTCATTACGTGTTGTAAGAGGGAGTGTGAACCTCCATTATAAAGGTTGGTGAGCCTGATTTATTGAGAATAATGGATTACAAAGCTCAGAGGTGCTCTGAGGACTGGACGTAGGTCAGAAGGACCGAACCAGGATAAATTCCCTTGTTCATCTTCTCCTTTATCTCTCGGTGACTTTGCTTTCAATTTGATTTTATTTTCAAAAATTTTTAATCTGGCCAATTCACCCCCCTCTTGGTCTTATCCTGCACTAACATTTGGTATCAGAGCAGGTTCCTTGTTTAAAGAACTTAACAGTGGGAGATGCATAGTAGGATTTGGCGAGCATATACTCACTGACGGGGCTTCTATCACCAAGCCTCCAGCATTCAACAGCCAAAAGTTCTCCTTTTGGAAAATAAAGTTTCAAAATTTTATTTTAGCTATTGACATTGATCTATGGGATGTGTTTGAGTAGGGAAATTATGTGCCCATGAAGGTGGAAGATGGACTAACTCCTAAAACTCGTCCTGAGTTTGATAGTGAAGATCTTAGGAGAGTTCATCTCAACAGAAAGGTTGTACTAATGTTGCAGGCAGCACTTAATGAGGATGACTTCTTCAAAGTCTGCACACTACCTTCAGCAAAGCATATGTGGGATGCACTGGAAATAGCTTATGAAGTTACTGAAGCAGTGAAGGAGAGCAGAGTCAACATGCTAACAACTAAGTATGATTTACTCAGGATAAGAGAGGAGGAAACTATTGCTGAATTCCAAATGCGTCATACACACCTCATCAACAAGTTAGCAGCTCTTGGCAAAACTTATGATCAACGTTCTCAAGTAAGGAAGATTTTAAATGTTGTGTCCAGCAAATGAGAAGCCAAGGTCACAGCCATAGAAGAATCCCATGGTGATGAATCAATGACTTTAGTTGCAACTCTCTTCGAAAGTCTAGCTGAGTATGAAAGCAAACAAAAATTTAAGAAGGAGCTATCAACCATTGATGAGAAAAAGAAGAAGGGACTGGCTCTCAAAACTATAAAAGAAAAGGAGAAAGAGTCAGAAACTGAAGAAGAGGAAGAAGGAGATGTGGAAGATGAAGAACTTGCAATAGTTGTAAGGAAGTTCAGAAAAATGTATCGCAAGGACTAACGAGTTAAAAGGCCATTCAAAGGAGGATCAAGCAAAGTCATTTGCTATGAATGCAACAAACCTGGTCACTTCCGTTCTGATTGCCCACAGCTTGGAAATCAAAACAAAG
>JANTPZ010137515.1:0-22094 GCA_025593235.1 Vachellia pachyceras
TCTGTTCGCCGGAGAATTACATCGAGGAGTTCAGAAGCCGGACACCAACAATCCGGTTTGACAGTGTGTGTGGCTGCAAACAACCTGTAGAGCATGACTGCTCTGTATGTCTGAGTCAATTTGAGCCTGAATCTGAGATAAACCGCTTGTCCTGTGGCCATCTCTTCCACAAAGATTGCTTGGAGAAGTGGCTGGCCTACTGGAACATTACTTGCCCACTTTGCAGGACTCCGTTGTTGCCTGAAGAAGAGGTTTCTTCTTGCTTTTGGTGAGAGGCATGGAGTGAGACAGAGCACCCTGCGTGCATATAAGAAAGAAGAGCGAGTTTCCTTGTACAGTTTATATATATATATATATGTATGTATCTACATGTATAGAGTGTGTACATATTGGGAGGTTTTTGGTGTTAGTATGAGTCATGTCACCCTTTTAGATGTTTTAGCCTTCTATAATCTTTAAGTGGTGGAGGATTTTTTCTTGGTTTCTCTGTTTATGGTCTTTTACATGAATTAAGGGGTATACTTTTCCTTGTAAGTTGTGTTAGGCTCTGTTTTCTTAAAGTGAATTACTGTGTTACATGAGAAGGGTTTTATCTTCCCTTGTTATAACATGGTTGGGGTGCCTTTTGGCTCCTCAAACGCACGTTTAACAATATTTTTTTTTATAAATCGAGTTAATCTTATCCATGGCACTTTTTTCATCGTTTTCTAAACCCGCACTTTATCTTCTTTTCTTCATTTGTTTCTAACGCCTAACCCCAAATTTCATGTTAGCATCTCTCTCGAGGATATGGATCCTTAAATTGATGCCACATCTCACGATTTAATGTTTATTTGATGAAAGCTCCGTGTGGCTTAGCAAGCTTAACTCAAACTCAAGCTCTGGAACCTGCTAGTAAGCCTACAAAAACTTAACTTAGTTTGAGAGCTAAGTATGTCTTAAAAGAGAAATTAGAGAGAAATGGAGAGCTTGGGAGAATGCTTTGTATTGCCTAAATGCTTGGTGGTTACAAATGGCCCATTGAGGGGTATTTATACTACTACACATCCTCAATGGACAGTGGAGATTGATTCGATTCTGCGGTCTAAAATCATCTTCCAGAACTCTCCCTTGAAATATCTAGATATTTTTACTAAAATATCTAGATATTTACACATGTAAGGAAAAGTGTACGGAGTTCTAGAATTCTCTTGAATATACAAGTATTTACATAAGATTTCTAGAGAGATCTATGAACCCCTAGAACGAACCGTGACACACATCAGATCGCAGATAAAGTAATGAAGCTACCTATATCCAATATTTTATCAAGCGAGTTTGTCAATTCCATAGGGTTACTGTTGGAATTATTTGGTTAAAAAAATGACACTTCTCTGATTTTTCATATAAAATTTGGTTTCTAGTGTAATTTTATATTATAAATGAAGTTTCTAGTGTAATTCATAAGTTTAAATGCTTAATCTTGTTGAAGGAAAATGAAATCTTCCCCTTCATCCATACATCATTGGAGATTTTATTTGCCATATGATGATGATGCACCGTTTAAGTGTTGTGGTTGTTGACAGTTTTTTTCTGAGTGTGCTGTGAACAAGTCTCCTGTAAAGAGGTCACTCTTAAAGGCAGCAATGTTAGGAAATTTTGGACTCTCACTAAAATTAAAAGAAGAATTATTAACTTATTAAATTTATCTCAAATTAAGAATAAATCTCACCTATTTTTCCAACATCTACAACATCTATAGTTAATAAATAGGTGTAAAATTGGAAAATGGTAACGAATGGATAATAACACTTGTATTATGAAATGAAGGTATTTTTTAGTGACCCATAATTTGAATGAATGAAATATCTTTTATCAGTAAATAGGTGGCATAAAAAAAAGTAAAAAAAGGTTGTATTGAAGCAAGGCTATAGTTATTTAGTTAGTGTCGGAGCTTGAAACTTATGTTTTGAAAATATTATTTTCTTGTTAAACCACACTTTCTCATAATAAATTTTCTCTTTTCTCTTTCTTTCTCTTTTCTCTTTCCTACTTACTTTTTGTTTGGAACTTTGTAAAAACCAATATTTTTCCAAACACAACCACTAGATTTTGCCTCAGAATCTTAAAAATATTCTCCAAAACCTAGATTTTACCTTGAACTCTATAAAAATTATTTTTAAATGGACTTTCAGACGAACTCTAAACATAGGATGCATGTCACTGAAAAAAAAAGATGGTATATGTAGGCTCAAAAAATGGTTATAGAAGATCAACCACTTCCACAGTTGTCAATCACTGATTGAAAGTCTCTTAACTACATTTTCACATACCAAATATACAACACAGAAAGTCGGTGATTGATTCTGTGAACAATGAATTAAGCGTGCATGCATGATTAGTTACTATTGGATCCATTTGGATAGCCCATTGGAAAAACAGACACAGATTCCAATGTAGTTTATGAGAGGAATTTTGTCTCGGTAAGCGCACCCATTGGCAAAACGGGCTTACCAAACAGAGCTATTAAGTGATGCGTAGCTAGTTGAATGAATGTGATGATGAAAGTAACAGTGTCGATGGGTAGGTCAACATAATGGAGCAAGCTAAGTGATCCAAATAAAGAAGAGGGTTCTGATGGGGACCCATATATATATATATATTCCTTATTAATTAGATCGAAGTCTTCGTGCATGTTTAGGAAGAACTTCTTTTAAACGGTGCACGCAAGTTATAATAAAATATCTTGAAATCAGTAAAAAACCTTGGAAGTAAGGTAAGGCACGCACGTCATTTCATTCCCTTTCTATTATAAGTTTACACTAAAATTTAATTCATTTATCAGTACGGATTCAAGCAAATGTGGCTGCCTATCTTAAAGACACACACAATATATATATATATATATATATATTTCTTTTTGGTAACTAGACACATACACAAACACACATATCTTATTACACACTTGGCGCAATGCCATAGCGCCAAAGTAGTTCCTTGTGTAGGGAAGGTGATAGCCTTGATTTAAACAACCTTTTAATTTAAAAAAAAGGAGCTAATAAGATTTGATATGATTTGCATATGATCTAATTGTCGGGATTAGGATGTACACGTGTTAGAAGAGACGATTACAAAATTTTCTAGTTTTACACTATTGAAAGTCTTGGAGATATAAGGAAATTGAAGGTGCAAATTAAAACATACCAATTTTTTGCTATGGAAAATAGCATAATGTTGCTTATATTTTATAGCTGATCCTAAGTATGAATAAATGATATTAGGCCCTTAATAACCAACATAAAACTATTAATTCTCTTTTATAAATAAAAAATATTTTAATGAATGTCATATCTAAAAATTGGATTTTCATAGAGGACAATAATATAGTGTGATTTCTATAAACAACCTCACCTAATAGAATAAATAATAGGATAAGAATTTATATTGTTGTTGTTTCTCCCAACCAAAAGATTTTGAAATTTATTATTTATGATTCTTTTGGGCCAGATCATCACTTATGACCTCCTGAAAGCAAGGGCCAGAAATATTATTGTGTTACCTTATATATATTAAATAAATGTTAACGGCTCCGTTTGGATAGCCCGTTGAGAAAACGGACACAGATTTCGAGGTAGTTTATGTGAGAGGAAAAGTGTCTCGGTAAGCGCACCCGTTGTGCAAACGGGCTTACCAAACGGAGCTGTTGTTCCTTTATTGGACAACATTTAATCCAGGTGGTCATCTTCTAGGGAGTATAGACATACAAATTCTAAGAAAACAGTTATTATAATTATTGCATTCACATCTTTGAACGGTAGATATACCATCCAATTCCAATTAATGAATGTAAAGTGGATTCTAGTTTTCAGAATTTTAGGCATTGGAAGAGGAAAAGGGAAATTCCCAAGAATTAATAAACAAAAGATCCCAGAGATTTGAAAAATTACCATTTGATCTAAATAATGGCTGCGGAGATTGTTATTGATGGTTTGTGAGATTGTTAATGACAACTACTGGGAATTAATAATAAAAAAGTTCTAAGAGTTTGTTATGCAGTTATTATTAACAATTTCGGAAGTTATATTAACAACCTTAGCAACGTGGTACATGATGGTAATTTTATCAATTTTTAGGATCTTTTCTTCATTAATTCTTCTTGTTGGGACCTCATTGTAAATTTCTCAAGAAAAATGTTTAATTAAAAATTACTGTCTTCATAAAAAATTAATTAATATAATATTGATAGATATTATTAATTAATAATGATGATATTTGAAAATGATAAAGGAGAATGACAATTAGGGACTTTTAAAGGAATAAATACAAAATATAAACCTATTTATTACGAGTAAAACTTCAAACTTTTTCTCTATTCAGTACTAAATATAGGCACAAATTTATATTTAAGATGATAACTATCGTATCTGGCTTATATTTAGAACTGGTTAAGGACCGGAGGGAGTAATTTGAAAGTCCACATTTTGTATTTAGTGGAAATTCTCCCTGTAAAATATTCACGGTTAATTTAGGTAATCTAAATTTAATTTTTATAATGTATACTTTATCTCATTTGGAAACAAAGCATAAAGTAAATTAAAAGCTAATGATGGGCTACGCCTAATCCAGCATAAACTATTATGTGGGCCTAAGACTTTGGGATTCGAGTGGTCCATTTTCCAAGTGGCCCTCCATTGAGCCCAACACCATTTTCATATTTACCGTAAGCACATAGTATATAATAAACCACCCATCCTAGTGGGTTCATCTGGCGAAGGGTTCATTTTTCAACCATATATGAACCCTACTTGTTGAGAACAGATTGAAAAATGGTTTGTTTGTCATGCTCCCATACCCATAGGGATAATCTTCAGTAGATCATGAGTTAAGTGTCCTGCTCTTGGGATGTAAATGAGCACAATCCACTTTCTACAAATTTTATACCAAAAAAAAATATATAATAATCTACAAAAGAAATTGAGATTAATGAAAATAGTTAATTCCTCATAACGTGACAAATCATTATTTGAATCACATGTGAGAGATATCCAAATTTAACACCTAACGGTACCTCAGATATGATTTCTTCCATGAAAGGATATGTGTTTTTAGCCATTTACATCTACATATATACATATATTATATCATAAACTACTAACGGGTCCAGCAAAAGTGATCAATCATGTACAATGTGGCAAATCCCACCGGGGAAAATGTTTACATATAGTACCTTACAGTGCATCAAAAGCTCATGCATGATAGTTTTTTTAAACAGTTTTGTAACTAAAATAGATTCACGAGGCATACTTTACATTTTCAGCACCATGCTGTTAATTGATAAGTTAAATAATGTGCTTGGTTATGAATGCATTTTGGAGCTCTAGAGTGCATTTCTCCCGCAAACTGAGATAAAACTCCTCTCACATACTTACATCGAAATCCGTAAATCATTCTCCCAATGGTTGGGGTAACAATGTTACCTTTTTTGAGCTATCAGAGAGTGATATTAACCCCATGAAAAATTTCTGAATAACCAACGCTTCCTAATAAAAATTCATGGGCTAATTCACACCTTCACCTTGAGAATTGAGAGAAATACAGTGACCTATCCTTTGCACATATGACATACCCATACTTCACAAGCACAATGCTGTATTCTTATTAAGAGCTGGCTGCCTAGCTTTTTTTTTTTGCCATTCACACACTTATATTTAACACCTTGAAATCAAACCCTGATTAGGTTTAGTGGAATGCACTAATGTTTCACAATTTTATGAATTAAGGTAATTTCAAATCTTCATTAAGAAATTTCACGTTCAGTATTAATACTTTGAACAAAGGCACTATGAAAAATGGCTCTCATGCACTCTAAATGATGATAATACTCTCTAATATTTGAACAACCTCATCCCAGAGAGGAAGATGATCAACTTGACCCAACTTAGGATTTTTATGTATGTTACACATTGGTGCCTAAACAAATTTTTATCAGAGGATTTTTCCGACAATTTTAGGAAGAAAATGATTATAATCATGAAAAAGAAATAATTGCAAATAGTTATCAAATATATGAATTATTCATGTAGATAAAAAATTTGACTTACAAATAAAAGTGAAAAAATAATTAATTTCATTATCTGGCACTCTTTATAATGATTCCTGTGTATTGAGAGAACTGAAAGCAAAGGCACATACTTTCTCCTACGACTCCCACCACAGAAGGCGCCAAGTAAACCCATTTGTGTATTGCAAGTAATCACGCTGCTTATCTTCTCCCTCGAACTCAGAATAGCACCTATCTACCTTCTCTTCTTCTACACTCTATCCAAAACACCGTTTCTCACTCTCCAATCTTAGCATCAACGTAGTGAAGCATTTTTTTTTTTTATCCTTTTTGATTTCCTAGCTTCTCCGAGTTCAAGCTTCAATCAACTCCAAATGAGGAATTTGACCCACTTCTCTTGCCCACTTTAGCAATTCCGCTCGCGGGGCTCATGGAGGTGGTCATTGCTGAAGTTCGTTTTATGAACCACTTTCAGCTTCTTCGTCAGGATGGTCCCTTCTCTTGCTCTTCGCTGTTCCCCTCTAAGAGGTATCTCTCGCAGTAAGTTTGCATGGGTCAGTCGCTCATTTTGTTTGATAAGTGATAGCTTTTGCTGCATTTCAACTGAACCTTGTATGGTAGATTATTTTATTGTTTTTTAAGAATAATTGAGTGCTTATCAATTTCATCTGGCGATTATTTTTTTGTACTTATGTACTGTCATCTTACAAAGTTCAGCTTAAGAGGAAAAATTCTTCCTTTTACCCTGTTTAATAAATGTCATTATTGGATAGTAAAAAAATTGTATGGGCAAATTTCAAAATCCAGGTTCATTGATGGTTTCTCCTTTGAAAGATAGGATATTTAATGATTGATTCAGCATGTAGCTCAATACATCGAGAAAGGCTTCACATTCTATGCATTGTTCATTTGTCTGGACTCTTAGAAGCATTTCGTATGACAATGTTGAGACAGGGGCATATTCCATCAAGTACCTCCTCGAAATATCTTCAGATTCACATTTTCTGTGAAGAGTCGTAAATCTATCAGAAGACTAGCAGGTAACTTCAATGTTTGCACTGTTAGCCTAGCTCTTTCCTGTCAACAGGTTACTTCAACATCTGAGTAACCAAATTCACAAGTAACCAGCCTCTCATGAGTTGAATTTACTTTAACTTACAAGCTCGATCACAATGCTTAAATAAAATCCAAAGGCCAGGGGCAAGATTGTATGCTTGATGTTATATATTCTATTCTTGTAGTCATATGGTTGCCATTATGTATCCTCATCCTGCAAGGTGCAATGAATAGAAGATTCAGTTTGATGCACTCCTTAGCAAATAAATCATAATTAAGATGATTATGTGAACTATTTTTGTCAGTAAAAATCTTATCTGTTAAATAGAGTGAGGTATAGACATATCTGCTCAATTGTACTTCAAGCCTTAATGATTTAAACATAACGGCGTTATTCTTGGTGGGACTAAATTAATTCTAAGCAAATACTACTCAGAATTGAATATCCATTATCTTTCGCCATTATATCTTATTTTTACCTCAGGCTTCTGTCTGTTTCTGCAATTTAGGGTCTTCATGTTTCAAGTCGTAATTTTCAAATGTATTTTCCTGTAACTTAGACTTGATGATGAATCAGGCAAGCCAAGCACTAGTGCTGATAAATTATGCAAGATCATTTGGACCATAGAAGCTGATTTAGAGGATGGTCAGCTTCTTTACATTACTGGTGATTCTGCTGTATTAGGTTGCTGGAAGTCAGGCATGGCTTTGCAGATGTCTCCTACGGAGCATGCTAAC
Source organism: Vachellia pachyceras (assembly GCA_025593235.1). Classification (NCBI taxonomy): domain Eukaryota; kingdom Viridiplantae; phylum Streptophyta; class Magnoliopsida; order Fabales; family Fabaceae; genus Vachellia; species Vachellia pachyceras. The sequence goes on from JANTPZ010137515.1 coordinate 7,835, forward strand.
ATATGGAAGGCTGAGTTCAGGGTAATTGATTGAGTTGTTTCTTTAAGCCCATTCATAATTATTTTTTTCTATTTTCTTTTGTTTTGAAGGGTGATCTAGTTTGGGGATTCTTCTATGTCCAGTTTGCCTTTACCTTTTGTATTAATCCTTCTAAGGAGCTGAGTTAAGCTGAATGGATTTTGAAATGTCTTATGCAAAAAAAATTGCATGCTTGCAAACACAGAAATAAATGAAACAAAAAATATTGAGATCTATTAAGATTTCCACTAGGAATCCCATCTTGAGATGATTGAAGTTTTGTTGTTCTGTCATTTTACCTGATTTTTTTTGTGAGAGTTGTACGTTAATATTTGAATGATGTAGTTCAACATCTTAGCATTTACTAAATTTCTTCTGTATGGTGATTTTTTAAGATACTTAGAAAATAGAATAACATCAGCTGTACACATAACAAAATATATGTATATATAGTTTTGCTGTTGTATTTTTATAATTTTTGAAGTTTTACATGTCGAATATTACTGATTAAAATGCTGTTATCTTGGAATATGACGTGAACATCAAATTACTCATTGGTAAACATTCATTTTAAGTCAGACTATTTATTCTTGCATATTGCATGTGGCTTGAACTTTAAATATAATTACTTCATTAAGGGGAAATCAGGCGCCTCAAGTGACATCATTTGGAGGCCTGGACCAGAGTTTTTTCTGTTAGTACCTCCTGCTATTCATGGAGATGCTCAGATTCCAGTAAGGGATTCATGGATTAGATCTGATTCCCAGATATCTGCAGTTCATGCATGTACTCACTACATAAAAGAAATGTATCCGCTAGAGCACACCCCTATATCCTTACCAGTGAAAGGTGTTTCCCCAATTCTTACCCATTTATAGTTAACTTGTTTGCATAATATTTTTCTGAAAACTCAAATGTTTACAGTGGTTTGGCAGATGAAGCAAAGATTATGAATCAGCTTGAAGCTGACATACTAAAGTTGAGGGCACTTGGGGTAGAAGATCAATTCTATTTTGACAATGTGGATATGGCAGACACAATCAACCAGGTTTCAAATTCTAGTAGCATCGGCTCCTGTAACTACCAGCCTATTGAGGAACCCTGGTTACTCTATCCACCTTCTTTCATTGTCTCCAAGGATAGATTAGAATCTGATGAAGCAAGAACTGATGCTGCTGTAGAAAATCAAGTTAGTAGACACAGACAAGTTGTTGCATGAAGAAACTAGTGATGTTATTCCAAAGGGCCCTGTATCTACCATTATACTTATTAACTCTTCAATATGTACCATGCAAAGGATTGCTGTGCTGGAAGATGAGAAATTGGTCGAATTATTACTGGAACCAGTGAAGAATAATGTGCAATGTGATAGTGTATATATAGGGGTTGTCACAAAGCTTGTTCCCCATATGGGTGGGGCTTTTGTAAATATCGGTAGTTTTAGGCCTTCTCTAATGGACATAAAGCGTAACAGGGAACCATTTATATTCCCCCCATTTCGTCAAAGAACAAAGAAAGAAGATATGCAGGCTTCATCCATTCCCAATATAAATGATTTCATATCTTATGATGTTGAAGTCACTGATGGAATGTCAGCCATACACTCTGAGGAGGGTTCTTTACAATCACCAGATAATGACTACGATGAGCAGGAAGGAGAAGACGATTTTGATATTGCAGAAGTCCTTGAGGAAAATGTAAATGGCAGCTTGGTTGATCATAGTGAAGTAGAAGCTGACTTTGAGGATGACATGGACGGAAATGAAGTCCATAGAGAAGAAGAAACCAACAGCACTTCCCTTACTGGCGGCATAAATGGGTCTATCAGTTATCAAATTTTACAGGAAAAAGATACAAAGGGAAACCAAGTACCACCTGAAGAAAGCAAATGGACTCAAGTTCGCAAGGGCACCAAAATTATTGTACAAGTTGTCAAAGAGGGTCTTGGTACTGAAGGTCCCACCCTTACTGCTTATCCAAAATTAAGAAGTAGATTCTGGGTATGCTTTTATGCATGCACCTGCCCTTCAACATTGCAGCTATATCATTGCCAGGCTTTAGCCTGGATTAATTTTCAAATATTACTTGTTTAACCTTGACTTTCTGGCTTGCAGATCTTGATGACTCATTGTGATAGAATAGGAGTCTCCAAAAAAATTTCTGGTGTTGAGCGCACAAGATTGAAAGTTATCGCAAAGACATTGCAGCCTCAAGGTTTTGTCCTCACTGTAAGAACTGCTGCTGCTGGTCATTCATTAGAGGAACTGCAGAAAGACTTGGAAGGTTTGCTTTCAACTTGGAAAAATATAATGGAACATGCAAAATCTGCCGCACTTGCCGCAGATGAAGGCATAGAAGGAGCTGTTCCTGCTATTTTGCACACGGCAATGGGTCAAACCCTCTCCGTAGTCCAGGATTATTTCGGTGAAACGGTTACTTCTGTTACCCATTTTAATTCCCTCTCTTCATCCATCTCTGTACTATCACTTGTAGTAAATGCATTTTACGATGTGTGTCCTAATCGCTTGTTGCTATGATGTTATCTTCAGGTTAAGAAAATGGTGGTTGATTCCCCAAGAACATATCATGAGGTATCTACAAACTTTTTGCTGCAAATGGATATGTTGCCGAAATAGGACTCGAACATTTCTATCTGTGTGTGAACTACAACTTTAGAGTTTATAACATTAAGAGGAGAATTTTCTTTGACTCTGAGCTTGCTTCACTGGGCTGTAGCTTGGGTTCTCAAATTTTGGTTTACTTTAGTCTCAGCAAATTTCTGTCAGATCTTGATTGAAGCAAAGATGTTAACAACTGTGTTTACATTATTATGATAACTACTGCACAATTTTTACTAATGTTCATACGCATGCTTATTTTATATGATCTAAGGTTGAAATATCAATGGAATATTTCTGATGCAGTTGCGGCACTTAAGATCAGTAGCTTATGAAGATTCCATGTACAGACTTGCATAGTTCAACTTCTGTTTCTGTTCTTATCCTCTTCATTTACTATTCAGGTGACAACTTACCTTCAGGAAATTGCCTCTGATCTTTGCGATAAAGTTGAGCTATATGATAAAAGAGTTCCACTTTTTGATGAATTTAACATTGAAGGAGAGATTGACAATATCCTCAGCAAAAGGTAAGTTATTTTATTCAGCATCTGCATATAACTTTTAACATCTCCATTGGATATGGCTTTGTTTTTAGATGAGCTTCTTTATGATCCTTAATCAAATTGTTTGCCCACCAAACTAACTTGTGCGGAATGCTGTTGGAACATTGATAAAGATTTTGTGAGGACCTTTTGCATTATAATGAGAAAAGACTTTGGTTTCCATTAAGGATCTTATTGGGGTTATTTGGCATTCGCTATGCTTCTAACTAAAATTTGGTGTGTTGAGATATGATTGAGATATATATTAGAAAAGATATCCTTTACAATCAGGAATTAGAATTAGAAATATGATTTTGTGTATTTAATTATAATAATGAGCTATTAATAAGAAGGCTCCTTCTTGATGTATATACATCCCTCTCGGGTAATTCAATAGATATGAATTTTGCAGTGCATCATCTTACATGGTATCAGAGCCTAACCTAGGTTTAGCTATCTCTCCCGACGTCACTGTTCACCGATGTCCGTACGCGTCACTGTTCACTCAGAGGACGTTGCGTTCTCTGGTTCGGGAGCGTCGCTGTTCATAGTTCGTACGTGTTCAATGATGTTCGGCCGCTCCATGCGCTTCTTCTGTTCAGTGTGTTCTGGGTTTTTTTTTTGCTGCTGTTTGCTTCTAGTTTGTTGGTTTATGATGTTTAGTTGCTGCCTGTTTGCTATTTGGTAGTTTACGGCTGTTTCGTTGTTGTTGGTTTTTGTTGTAACCACGGTTACTTTAAACTGTTGATTGGTTCTTACAAGATTTGATTTCTTCTCCTCATGGCTGGGTCTCAAGCTAGTGGTGCTACTGCCTTCGCTCCTAGTGCTCTTGCTACAGGTAGAGTTGATTCTTGCCTTGCTACTTCTTCCTTGAAGTGGATCATCGATTCCGGTGCCACTGATCACATGACAAGTAATCGTCATCTCTTCTCATAATTTACGCCGTATGCCAACCCTTCTTTCATCACTATTGTTGATGGTGCGTATTCTTGTGTTCTTGGATCTGGAACTGTTCAACCCACTCCGTCTTTCAACTTAACCTCTGTCTTGAATGTCCCTAACCTTGCCTTTAATCTTCTTTCCCCCAGTAAACTTACCAGACAATTAAATTGTTTTATCACACTCTTTCCTGACCATTGTTTGATACAGGATCTCAAGACGAAACAGATTATTGGTAAGGGTTATGAGTCTGGAGGACATTACTTCCTTCATGATTGGGTGTCTCATTTGGTTGCTTGTTCTAGTGGTGCATCTCCTTTTGATGTTCACTGTTGTTTAGGTCATTTATCTTTGGCGTCCTTGAAGAGGATTTATCCTCAATTCAGTCATGTATCATCTTTAGATTGTGATTCGTGTCAGTTTGCCAAACATCATCGTGTCCATTTGGTGTCTAGAGTCAATAAACATGCTACATCCCCTTTTGAATTAGTTCATTTTAATGTTTGGGGTCCTTGTCCTATGGAGTCTAAATCGGGTTTTAAGTATTTTGTTACCTTTGTAGATGATTTCTCTCGAACAACTTGGCTGTACTTAATGAAATCTCGTTCTGAGTTATTTTCTCATTTTTGCAATTTCTGTGCTGAAATTAAAACCCAGTTTGCTGCATCCATTCAAACATTGCGTAGTGATAATGCCAAGGAATACTTCTCAATGCAATTTCAAAACTATATGCTTCAGCACGACATTCTTCATCAATCGTCTTGTGTTGATACACCTGCTCAAAATGGTGTTGCTGAAAGAAAGAACCGACACTTATTAGAAGTTGCTCGGGCTCTCATGTTTCAAATGAATGTCCCTAAGCCGTTTTGGGCTGATGCTGTGTCTACTGCTTGTTTTTTGATCAATCGGATGCTTTCCTCTGTTCTTAATGGTGTTGCTCCTTACAACACATCGTTTCCTACTAGGCGTTTATTTCTTATTGATCCAAAAATCTTTAGGTGTGTTTGTTTCGTTCGTGATGTTCGCCCTTCTGTCTCCAAACTTAATCCAAAGTCCCTCAAATGTGTTTTCCTTGGTTATTCTAGGGTTCAAAAGGGGTACCGTTGTTTCTCTCCTACTGTTCGTAGGTATCTTGTGTCTAGAGATGTCATTTTTCATGAGTATACTGCATTCTTTCCATCCTCTTCTTCCTTTGTCAATGCTCAGGTTGATGATCTTGATGATCTCTTAGTATATTCTGTCTTACCGCCACCAGCTCCAGCACCTGTTCAGGCATCCATTAAACCACCAGTCGTTCATGTCTATTAAAGATCGCCCACCGTCAGTAATGCCCCCTTTCAGCCTCATCGCCCCCCGGTACCTACATCGTCTGATCCAGGATTTGACCATATCAATCCTACTTGTGACCCTGCTCCAGATACTCGTGACCCTATTCTAGATCCGGTTGTTGTACCTGAGCTAAATTCCCCAGCTCCAATTTCCAACCCTTCCATTGTTTCAGATTCAGCCGACTTGCCCATTGCTCTTCGCAAAGGTAAACGTACTTGCATCTATCCAATTTCTTCCTATGTCTCCTATACCCATATGTCTCCTACCTCCTGTTCCTTTATTGCTTCTTTAGATTCCATCTCTATTCCTAAAACTTTTCACCAAGCCTTAAACCATTCGGGTTGGCGTGCTGCAATGGAGGCTGAGATGATGGCTCTTGATTAGGCTGGTACTTGGACTCTAGTTGATTTACCGACAGGAAAGAAGGCCATTGGATGTAAGTGGGTGTTTATAGTTAAGACAAAAAGCTGACAGTACTGTGGAACGCCTTAAGGCTCATCTTGTTGCTAAGGGGTATGCTCAAACTTACGGCATTGGCTACTCTGAGACGTTTTTCCCTGTGGCCAAACTCTCTTCTGTTCGCCTTTTCATCTCTATGGCTGCTACTTATGATTGGGAACTTCATCAGCTTGATGTTAAAAATGCTTTCTTAAATGGTGATCTACACGAAGAGGTTTATATGGAGCAACCACCAGGTTTTGTTGCTTATGGGGAGGATGGGAATGTGTGTCAGCTTCAGATATCTTTATATGAGCTACATCAAAGTCCGCGAGCTTGATTTGACAGGTTTAGCTTAGTAGTTCAAAAGTTTGGCCTGTATCAAAGCAGGTGTGACCATTCTGTGTTTTTTCAAAGAACGGATGATGATGTTATTTTATTGGTTGTTTATGTTGATGATATAGTAATCATAGGTGACAATACCTTTGGAATTTCATTGCTCAAGACCTTCCTCAACTCTCATTTTCAGACAAAAGATTTGGGCCCTTTGAAGTACTTTCTGAGAATAGAGGTTATGAGAAGTAAGAAAGGGATTCTCTTGACACAAAGGAAATATGTTCTTGATTTGTTGGAAGAAACAGGAACACTAGGATCAGCACCAAGCAGTGTCCCTATGATTCCAAACCCATTTCTTGATCTTGATGGCATAGTACCTTTTGAGACACTACCGGAAGATATGAGGAACAAACTTGATCCTGAGAAGATCAAGCCTTTTGAGAATCCTGAAAGATACCGGAGGTTGGTTGGCAAGTTGAATTATCTTACAGTAACCTATCCTGATATCACTTTTGTGGTTAGTGTCCTTAGCCAATTCATGATAGCACCAACAGTAGCTTATTAGGAAGCCCTAGAGCATGTTTTGCACTATCTAAAAGGAGCGCCTAGTCGTCGTATACTTTATACTAATCATGGTTATACTGAAATTGAGTGTTTTTGTGATGCTGATTACGGCGGATCAAAAGCTACCAGACGATCTACTACAGGATATTGTGTCTTTGTGGGTGGGAATTTGGTTTCTTGGAAGAGTAAGAAACAAGATTTGTGTTACGATCAAGAGCAGAAGCTGAGTACCGAGCTATGGCACAATCAACTCAAGAGATTGTATGGATTTATCAATTGATGAAGGTCGGTTTTAGTGTGCCATTACCAGCAAAGTTATGGTGTGATAACAAAGTTGCCTTGCACATAGCCTCTAATTTTGTGTTTCATAAACGAACAAAACATATCGAGATTGATTGTCACTCTGTTAGAGACAAGATCAAGGAGAACTTCATTTCTACAGAACATGTGCGGTCTGGTGATCAATTAGGCGACCTTTTGACTTAGGCCCTCACTGGGATACGGGTTGACTATTTTTGTAACAAGTTGGGCTTGATTAATATTTATGCTCCAATTTGAGGGGGAGTGTTGAGATATGATTGTGATATATATTAGAAAAGATATCCTTTACAATCAGGAATTAGAATTAGAATTATGATTTTGTGTATTTAATTATAATAATGAGCCATTAATAAGAAAGCTCATCCTTGATGTATATATATCCCTCTCGGGTAATTCAATAGATGTGAATTTTACAGTGCATCATCTTACAAAAATATATGAGGAAGAAAAGTGAGGCAGAACAGAAAAATATCATTGAAAGACTCTAGAAAGTGAGTATACCCTAACCTTTATTAACACTAGGCCATTTAATGACTCTAATATCTTGGCATTGGTTGTGCTACCATGAAATCTTTTATCAATCCATAGGAATTTTTTGAATACTTATGCTCCTTAAGAATCAGAAATTATGGGTTTATTAGTTTTAGAATAATGTGGAGAAAATTCCACAAAGTTCCTTAAATCTTTAAAAAGAAAAATCACGTCTGTTGCTGAAACTTTTTGTATAATTTCAAGTAGAGATCCAAAAAACTCATTATCTATGCACTGCATACATTTAAAGAAGAAACAAATATAGCCTACAACTGAGGAAGAATAATATCAGTCCTGTCTATGACTGTTTACAAGGAAATAAATAATGTGTCCTTTTGGTGTAGGGGTGGAAGTTATTTTCCCAACGTGATTTACTATTTACAAAGTAAGTATGTAAGAGGAATTTGTCTTGGCCCGTGAATGTGATTTCCTAACGCTCACACAAACAGGAATCTCATGATTGTTCCCTATGGTTTCAAGCTATGATTTCAAATATTTTATCTCTATGGTTTGCTTTTATCCCCCTTTTGAAATGAATTTAATCCAGAGGACTAGGAATCTCATGAGTGTATAGAAGACGCTATAGACAATCAGCGCACATCACTCCAATATGTGAATTTAGCTCAGAGAATTTTATAAAACAACAAAAGCAGAGCCTTGTGGTGAACCAAAAATATGATAAAATAAAATAATATTATTTCCATTGTAATCAAATTGAAGACCATGTTTTCAAAGTTTCTGTCAATTCATTCCAGAAATTCACCATAACAAGTCGCATTTTTCTTATTTTGTAAAGGTATCCTTTCCAGCATTAAGTTGACAGCTTTTTCCCCCCTTCTAATTATTGTACTTTGAATCAATGTCAACCAGTTTATTTCAAATAACATGCGCTCTTTATATCTAAAGGCTTTTTTGAATGTTAAATTGAAGAGACTCTTCACTTATACCTTCCTGCTTCCTGGTATCAAATTCTTGATCTTTTACTCCCTTTAATGGATCAAATTGTGGTTTTAAAAATAAAATATTGCTAAAAAATGTTACAAGATATAACTGTAACTGACAGTCTCTTTGCTAACTATTTCCTGAAATTTTTCTGGCCTTCTTTGCAGACTTGATAACATGAATGACTTATCTGCTTTTATTTTTTTATTTTATAGGGTTCCGCTTGCTAATGGAGGTTCTCTGGTCATTGAACAAACTGAGGCATTAGTTTCTATTGATGTAAACGGTGGGCATGGGATGTTTGGTCATGGAACCTCACAGCAGAAAGCTATACTAGATGTCAATCTTGCAGCTGCTAAACAAGTATGTTGTTCTGAGCTCTATATTATTGTCTATTTGCTGATCGCATATACTTTGGTAAGATAAATATTGTCATTATTCTTTCCTGTGAAGACAAGTATGGATATTAGCATAAGGTCTCCAAGTCCAATCCCAAAACCTGTCTGATAGCGAAGTTCTGTAAAAAAAGACTTTCCAAGAGAAATCATAAATATTAACTATCAATGACTGATAGAGTACCAGATAAGTGGGATAATGGGAGTTGTGGGAAGTTAGAGAGATTTTAGGAGTAGATATTAATTTGAGTTATTTCAAATATTTTTCTATTTATTAATATTATTATTTTAGGAGTGAGTTTAATTTTAAATGAGTTTGTTTGCTAAATAAGTGGCATTATGGCTGTTGAAGGTCCACCAACATCTATTTCTGTTAGTGGCAAGATATTAGGGATATTTTCTTAGTTTTCATATTTCTTTAATTGTATTCCAGTAGCTATAAATATGCTAGCTGGCTTTATGGTCAGGATATGGGAGAAAAGATGTAATTTTTATTCAATTGGAGATTCTCCTTTTGATGGCTACTAAGTTTATTTAGGTGAGATTCTTACTTAAATAATTGATTTTATCATTGGCTATTAGAGAGTGAAAGTGGGATCCTTACTTCATTTTCTAATAGATTTATCTTGTTATTTCCTTTTACCTTTAGTATTTTTATATTCTGATTTAGGACTCTATCAACGACCTTATCTGTTGTTTCTTTTGTGTTTATTATATGACAAGGTCTTATATATACTATATATATATATATATCCCAAAATAAAGTCTCTGCTTACTGGGTAAAGTTGTATATCTATCCCTCCCCAACTTCACCTGGTGGGAGCTGTTCATTGGGCCTCCGCCATTTATGTTGATGGCTTGACCTTAAATCTCAAGATATTTTTTTGGTGGGATGGGGGGTTGGAATTGATGGGTTTGTTTCATAAGAATTGTAGAAATATTTCAAGTGTTTTAATATTATTATTAGTTATTAATGTTTAAATTTACTTCACAGTTGCTACTAACCCTACGCTGTAAATAAACAGGAAGTTATCACACAAAATAAGTTAAAAGTAATTTACTTACATAAACCTCTTTGGCATTGTTTGCCATAGCGTTAAAAAAAAAGATGCCATCTCACACACTTATCTCGTAAATCGTAAATTACATTGGAAAAGTCGCTTTTGCTACTAATCCAAACACACCTTTAATAACTTAAATCAGCCAGGCTGGTAACTTTTCTGAGAATGACACTTGAAGCGTTTGCTGTGTTGATATTATCCTTTGGGACTTCGTTTTCAGAGTTACTTTTAGTTGAATTTTAACCATGTGCATGATGATAATCTCTACTGTAGTTAGAAGAGCGTTTCAGCATGCAAAGCTATATCCAAGTATCATCACCGAATCCTCTAAATCACCTCCATTGATAAAGACTAGAAGAGTGCAAATAAAATAAATAAATTATAAAAATAAAATGTCAAAGGAGAGACAAGATTAATCCTCTAAATCACCTCTTTCATCTATAGTATTGATCCTAATGTTCTTTCCCTTTTAGATTTAAATATTTATTGAGGCTTTGATCCATTACAAATTGTTTATTCAATGGAAACAATGTGTTGCAGATTGCTAGGGAGTTGAGGTTACGGGATATTGGTGGCATTATTGTAGTTGATTTCATTGATATGACTGATGAGGGTAGGTAGAAAATTTTATCTTGTTTCTGCAATTGAAGTACATATCAAAAAATGAGTTCATTTGAAGACAACTTGTTCCATTATTAGTGTCTCGTATTTTATTACAATGACTTTCTAAAGATCTATAGTCCTATGAAACGGTTTCATGGAAATAATCTTGTGAGGGATATTTCTGAGTATATGAAAGTTCATTGCTTGTTGCCTTCCCCTTGAAGTTCATCTATTAGTATTTTGCTTTACCATGCAATTTTTATTCACCTAACTTGAAGGTTATTTACGCTTTTATGCCCATTTGGCGATTTTAATTGCCCATACATCTCTTTTTGGCAAAGATCATATCTTGTTTCTATGAAGCAACCGGCATAAAAGATTTAACTGCTAACCAATGTCCAAGAATGATTTTTATAGCTGTTAACTTGGTCCTTCAACTGCAAATCTGTTGATGTGTTATGGACAAGGCTGAATTGTCAATTGCCTAACTCATCAAGCCTAAAATTAAATCTCCTGAGTACCGTAAATCTTGTAATTGGTGCATCTATAACTAGCTTAAGAATGCAATTGGTCATTGTTTGTGACTTTAAAAGGGCATCTGTTCTGTAGTGATTAGGTTTGAAAGTTTTTGTCAATATGTTTGTTTATCGAGTCTGGATTCTTTATGATCAGCAAATAAAAGGTTGGTGTATGAAGAAGTCAGGAAGGCCGTTGAGAAAGACAGATCCATGGTTAAAGTCTCTGAATTGTCTAGGCATGGTCCGCATGGACTCATGGAAATAACGAGAAAGAGGGTATATTCCTTGGCCATAGCGAAGTTTCTACTGTTGATTTTTGCGCAACTTCGAGTCAAATTAAATCAAGATTAATTAAACAATCTAACAATGGTTACTAATATTCAACAGGTTCGACCTAGTGTAACTTTCATGGTTAGTGAACCATGTTCCTGTTGCCATGGCATTGGCAGGGTTGAAGCTTTAGAGACATCGTTCTCAAAAATCGAACAACAAATCTGCCGGCTTCTTGTAAGTACAAAATTGCATCTTCTGGATTTCTCTTTCATGCATATAATCATGAAAAATAGTAATACAAATGTCAAAGACCTTTGAAAAGATAAACCATGATATTGAGCTTAAAAACATCGCCAAAAATTAAATTTATGTGACAAGTAAAGGAACCCACACGTCATATGGGATGTTAAAATTAATACTCATGATAAAAGATACTGATGAAAAAATAAAGTCGAATGTTTCTTATATTTATGGAGATATTTTGTAAAAGGAAAAATTTATGGCTTATTCAGCATGCTGTACTTAAAAGTTTTCCCTATTAATTTGCTTTGGTGCATATTACATGTTAACTATTTCTTCTTCCAGCTGCCCACTCTCTCTCACACTGCTTGTTTTCTTAATGTTGCTGCATGCTCTATTGTAGTAATTTGTGATTTCTTGTTTCCTCCCACCCTTTTCCCAGGCAACAACGGACAGGAAGCCAGACATAGAAAACCCATAGTCCTGGCCAAAATTTATTCTGAGAGTTGACCATCATATGTGTGAGTATCTGACTTCTGGGAAAAAGACGAGACTTGCAATATTGAGCAGCTCTCTTAAAGTCTGGATTCTCTTAAAGGTAAAGCCGATTTCCTTGAATTTATTATGCCTGTGCTGAATTCCTTTTAATCCGTTGCTCATAGAATTGCCTTTATAATTTGATCATTCACATGTAGATATTTTTCTATTTGGTCCCTTACAAATAAAACAGTGAACAAAAAGCATCCAAATATCATATAATAGTGACTGGTTAAAACATATAAAAGAATACTATATGCCTGTTGATTTCATTTACAGTAGATCAACAGATGATACCACTAATAACGCTTTTGTTTGTGAAGGGCCAAATCGATAAATACTTCTGTGAAAAATCAAAATGGGGTTTTATTTTCCTTTTTTTTTTTTTTGGTTCAAAGAGAAGGAGTGCCAGAGTTCGACCACATGACCTGATTGATGAGAATGGATTGCTCACTATCAAGTCAAAATGCTCAATGGCATCAAAATGGGGTTTTAGTTAGCTCTATACTGCAATCTAATGCGTGATCCCTTAATCATGACTACCTCTTAGGATGGCTTCCTATATTTTATTGTTCTGCATACTACATTGTTGCATATGAATGATCCATTAAGTGATGCACCACTATTTATACCAATAGTGGGCTGTGATTTATATGATAAGGCGTTCTTGTGTTCTTGGATTGAAGGAGCATAGTCTAAAATGAATATGCTTTTAGACATTTTAATCATTGCTTCAAACATAATTGGCTCATCAATTATCATTCTAGTCAACTAACAAATGGCTGTTTTAAATTGGTTCAGGTTGCTAGAGGTTTCACCCGAGGAACATTTGAGGTGAAGCCATTTATAGACAACAAGGTGGAGAAAAATCAGCATCAACATCGAGCTGCCATTTCAATGTTAAGATCTACAGAAGCCGGTACCAAAAAACCTGGCGAAAACATGACCCTTGTTCCTGTCAAGAAATTGAAGGCTAGGAGGAAATGAATTCAGTCATCATTTGATATGTACAAAAGTTGTTTCTTGAAATAGCAGGAAATATATTAGTCACTGTGATCTGTAGAATAGTTTCTTCAAATCGAAATTACCCTCCTTCCCTTTTATTTCCTTTGAGTTCTAGTTTTGATAGTTTTGGATGGTACACATGGGTCAGGGAGAGGAAGTATTGCAATGAGGAAGAGCAAAAGTCATGAGGTTTCACTTCGAGACACCTTAGGAGGACAAACTTTTGTATAAATATTTTCTACCGAAAATATCATAAGAGTCGAAAAGCTATAGCTTTGGATTTCACTTTCTTTTCCTGTGAAGTCTGATAAAGGTATTTTTGTTATTAACAAAGACCACACAGTCCATAGTACACACTACACAGTACTTTCTTCCATAAAGGTTAATTTTGCATTAAAAATCGTGTCGAAATCCCATATTGTCGTTTTTCACATGCCAAATCACAATCTTTACGCTGTGACTTTGTTTTTTTTGTTTCCGCCCGATTCACCGGAGTTTCACTTCAATTAATCCGGACCCAACCCGCATATGAAAATGGTGGGTGAGTCTCCCAATGGTGATTGCTGTATACATCAGGATTTGAACTCGAGACATTATTTAAGCTGAAACAAACCGCTTACCACTTGATCTAACCCGTCGTTGATACAATGTGACTTTGTTATGCATGAATAATGGAGCATAAACTTAACGTGTCTCCCAAAATAGAAAGATAATGGCCCAATTTGATGACGAGAAAAATTCTCTTTTATGAGATATTTTATTTATTTCTCACATAATAATAGTAGTTCATTTTTTATTTCGACATGCGAAGAATATATTTAATTTGCAAAATGCTCCACAAAAGTATTTAGTGTTAGGGTTAGTTTGGCATCAAGGTTTTGAAACCTAGGTTTCAAAACCTAGGTTTTCTCTTTCATACTCTCTTTTTACTACTCTTTCTTACTTTCCTCTTTCTTACTTTTTCTCCCTTTCTCTTTCTTACTTTCCTCTTTCATACCCACTTTTTCTTACTTTTTTACCTCGAAATCTGTAAAAGCTATAACTTCCC